>AYEL01088313.1:0-156367 GCA_000484575.1 Olivierus martensii
AATGATTCTATACAAGCCAAACTTCCCCCAGCGGTTATTTTTTGTATTAATTTATTTGTATTATTAATTTGGCAGTTAATACAAAAAATAACCGCTGGGGGAAGTTTGGCTAGTATAGAATCATTGGAATCGCGTAAATTTCCTAGATGATTGAAGATTAAGATTTGTAATTAGGTTTAATTTGTAACATCGAATATCTACTAAAGGGGCTGGGATTTCAATAAAAATTCCAGATATCGAGAGTTGACTATATTTGCAATTTTGTAGCCTAAACATTATCTACAGGGGCTGAAATGTGCGGTGAAAAGTGCAGGGGGCGAAATGTCCTGGGGGTGAAATGTTCCAGGGGCAAAATGTTCCGGGGGCGAAATGTCCTGGGGGCAAAATGTCGGAGGCGAAATGCAGGGGGCGAATTTTCCGTAAACCGTGCAATATAACAGGGAAAAAACAAACAAACATACAGGAAGTAAAGAAACAAGATAATTGCAGGTATTAAGATGAAAAAGATGTGAATTTTCCGTAAACCGTGCAATATAACAGGGAAAAAACAAACATACAGGAAGTAAAGAAACAAGATAATTGCAGGTATTAAGATGAAAAAGATTATTGAATAGTAAACTATAAACAAATTAGTATTTAGTAAGAGATATCATATTGAATATTTTATGCAATGATAAAGATAAAACATTCTCTACAGGAGCTGAGATGAATTAAATTCCAATAATAAACAAGAATATATAGAGCACAAAAATATATAGAATATATCTCTAGAAATACAGGAAAAAGATTAGCAGAGCATCATAAAGATATTAGAGAAAGCACATGCAGAATAGCATTCTCATAGCAAACAGTTAATTGTAATATATATATAAACTAAATGATTTAAAAAACTTAATAGTGGGTTGTCATTCAAGTTTGAAATTGCACATAGTCAGGCATGTCATACTAAAAGTGTTAATTATTTATAACAAGAGAGAAGAGATAGAGAGAAATTGATTGTCTGATTAATAAACTGGTTAGTGCAATTATTTGACAAGAACTATAAGGGATCATGCCAAACACAAGGGAAGTTTTTCTATCACAACATTTCACAAACATATATCAATAGATATTTGTCAATTTTCAAGGCCAGTTTTTCAATATTCAAATATTATATTTATATGTAAAAACTTAATATTCAAAATTTCTAATATTCTTTTGGTTATAATTTGAATGCATATTTATGTTCAAATATATTAATGCAATTTATATGGAAACATTTGCTGGAATTAATATGAAATGTTCATATGGAAGATTATTTTGAATACGAAAATATTTTAAATAAAATTTTAGATATTGCCATTAAAGCATTATTAAGTTGTATTTGTGAATCTGATCTATTGACAAGCACTAAATATTTCATGTGATTAATATTGTGTTCTTATACCTGATCTGAATAAATATTATACTGTATTAATATAAACTTTTCGCAAAAGAATTTGAATTTTATTAAAACTAATAAATCACTTCATTCTATATTATTTATAAAGTTTGATTTTTAAGTTCATTTTTTTTAATTAAATGGATATAATTCATAAGTTATGATTCATTATTGATAATTAATGGTATTTATCTATAAATTTATAAAAAATTTCTTAAGAATAAATTATAAGATACCATTTAGTTGATGTCCTTCTTGAATTATTGAAGACTGGTGATTTAATACTATGCTGCTTCTTCTATTTGTAGAATCTGATTTATTTGATGAATTAATATTTTCAGTCACATGAATTTTGGGTAATGCAGGTTGTTCTTCAAAACGAGGTATATAAGTAATTCCTTCACTGATAAGTTCATTGATATAATATTCAATAATTTCTTTTCCCTATAAAAAACAATGTAATATCATAAAAAATATCTTATAGTACTAAAATCCAGCCTCTATTCTTATATAAATCGCAATAAAACTCAAGCATAATTCTTAAAATATCTTTATTGGAACAATTTATAATTCTGATTGAGTGCTTATTTTGAGATTTACAAATATTTTATATTAATATTATTTGTAATTATAATAATATTTCATATTATATTTTTTGAATAGAATTTTTGACTACAAAACTTTTTCCATCAAATGATAAATAATAATTCTATTAAAAATGTTAAATAAAGTATTTATCCTGTTTAGAGCTTTGTATTTTGTGCGCATTTTTGTGAGTGTAACAGGATGGCTTTAAAGTTGTTAAATTATTTACTTAGAAATGTGAGAAAGGCCATAAAAAGATTGACAGTGTTAATCTTTATTAAATTGAGTAATGAACAACAGAAAGTGACTAATTATGTAGACAATGCCACTTTGAAAATTTGAAGGGGTGTGCATGCAAGATCATTTTGTAAGCATGAGCTTCCATAATTGCAAAACACATTAGGAGCTTCCAAAAACTATCTGAAAATGAATTCCTAGCATCTGCTCCTAACCAACCCTTATGGAGATAAAGTTGCTATTTTAATTCATATAATGCTTCATTAACAACAAAAACACAAAGTGAACTACTCACTGCCAACTTATTACCCAATATATAAAAAATAAAATTAATCTCAAAATATTTAAATTTGTTTTACCTTTTTGATATTATGTGAATATTGTTTCATTGCTAATTTTTCAATAGCATTTTCAAAACCCAAAAAACTTTTCACATCTAAAGTGGCAGTTTGTTCAAAACAAGTCCAATCATGATTTTCTGGATGGACCTGTAAATAAAAAGATTATTTTAAAAACAAATAAATAAAATAATTAATTACAATTATATAATAAATGCATATGAAAGGTAAAAATTTATAAAAAATTACACAAACATTTTATTATTAGAAAATGCAATTTGTTGAACTAGATAAATTATTGTATGCCATTGCATATTAATCTATATTTTAACAAGAAGAAAAGTTGTGGCCTCGAAATTAATTTTTAGATGAATTATCTTCAGTACAGTTAGTTTGTCTATAAATTAATTTTCATCTTCAATAAAGAAGTAATTTATTTCTAAATTAATAACTGCGATTTCTCTGCAATTAAACAAAAATTTTTTATTTAATCACAGAGAAACTATACTTGTTAATTATTTCTTTACTAGAAATAGTTCATCTATGAATTAATTTTCAGGACACAACACATAAATTAGTCAGTTTTACATCCTATTTTCTACTTTTGTAATATCACCATTCAGTTTATATTTATCTTTTTATTCTAATTAATAAATGAAATTAATTAAATTAACTTAATTTCATTATTAAATTTAAACATTAAAATATATACTGTTCTTTTTATGTTATGTTTATTAATTAGAATAAAAAGATAAATATAAACTGAATGGTGGTATTACAAAAGTAGAAAATAGGATGTAAAACTGACTAATTTATGTGTTGTGTCCTGAAAATTAATTCATAGATGAACTATTTCCAATAAAGAAATAATTTATTTCTGATTAACAAGTATAATTTCTCTGTGATTAAATGAAAAATTTTTGTTTAATTGCAGAGAAATCGCAGCTATTAATTTAGAAATAAATTAATAGCTGTGATCCAAAATTAGCTAATTTTGGAGGGAAAAGTGCCATCAGTTATATGATAAAAATAGATATCACCATAAAGAATTAAATAAATTAAATATAATATAGGCTTTAATACAATTAAAAAAATTTTTGAACATGTTCAATTTTCTATATTGGTCAAAATGATATTAAAATTTTTTATATTCTTGTTTAATCTTAAATACATCATAAATAGGAATTTATATATACAAGAATACCTCAAATAATGTAGTGATTCATTGCAGTGCAATTTATAATTTGCACTTAAGGGTACATGTCCATCTGAGAGTCTAGTACTAGTAAATTCTCAAAAATAACTCTCAGAAAACTGTCCATTTAAGAGTATTTTCTTGAGATTTTTACTCTCATGAGCATCTTGCGAGGATCTTAAGAGTGTGTCTTTGGAGAGTACTCTCAAAACTATGTCTATCTTTGCACTAGGTAGTTAATTTCTGAGAGTAGTGACATCATGTTGACATACAAAGAGTTACAGAGCTGCTGTAGTAGCTGAGGTTATTTTGAAAAGAAGAAAACTAAAATACAAAAAGATCTGCTGGATCAAACCATGGATTGATTGCATGGGTATATTTGGTGCAGGATCTGCTCTTATTAGAGAACTCAAAATTGAAGACATTCAATAATTTAGAAATTTCTGCTGACTATAATAGAACATATTATAGAAACCATTTGTTTGTTTCTCAGCAGGAAATTCATATGGCAGTTACAGTACCTGTTTTGTATACCAGTATATGCTGATATATGAAAGAGAAAAAAATAAACTTTATAATCAAAAAATATTCTAAGCTTTAATGACTGTGCCGATCTATATGTTGCCTGGCTAGTGCCATTGAGGGCTTGGCTAAATTTAGCTCAGTCAGGAATGGGTCTATCAGCGGAGTCTGATGTCAGTAATCAAAATTAATTTCTAAATAAATAAAACTGTCTGAAGAATCAATCTGCTCAATAGCCTCGATGGTCTAGCGGTAAGATATTGGGACGATAACCCAAAGATCCCTGGTTCGATCCTGGGCTGAGGCAGATTATTACTTCAGATAAATTAGTTAAAAATTCTAGTTTAATTATTAATTGGTAGATGGTGCCACTCTTTGATTTAATAATTAATAAATATTCTAATTACAAGATGACAGTAAAATTAGTTTAAATTATTTCAAATGATTAAAATTTCCATTAAGCATATCAAGGGATAAATTTGGCAAAGTAATTAGATTCATTTAAAAATAGAATATCTATACAATAATCTAAAAACTGCATCCAGCTATTTACAGAGCTCTGTATGAAAAATGCTTTAAGATAAAATATCTTTAATTTATATTCTTTATAACTTTTATTAAAAGTGCAAAGGATTTGCACTTTTAATAAGATCCAATCAACATTTCAAAAATAAAATTTTGTCATAGATTAATTTTATAGAATACAAACAAGTCATTAAAAAATTATTAATAAAATGAAAATAAATGCAGCATTAACATTTTATTGTACTTTTTATAAAATATTATATGGAAAAGGTTCAATGTTGCCCCACGCACTTTGCAAAATATCAGTTAATTCTTGTATGTTTATTTATGTAAATCTCTGTTCTGACAAATTTCATTTATTTTGTATTCTTTCAATGTAAAATAAATGCTCCTTGATATTGCTAAGAGACAATTTTTATCATGTTTTTCAGCACTCTCAGAAAACTGCTCTCAAAATATAAACCATGTTGGAATTTCATGAGCTTATCTCCAAGAGTGTTGTAAAACTATGTCCATCTGTGAACAAGACTTGATAAGTTTGCTCACTGAGAACTGTTAGTAGGAGTGATTACTCTCAGGAGTGTGTCAATTTGTGAAATTCTCTAATGACAGTCTTTTGTGATGGTTTTTCTCTCAAATGGATATGCACCTTAAGGATTTAATTAGTACAGAATGGTTCACTATATCACTATCTGTTCAATATAAAACAATTTCCTAAAATTTTATTTTAAAAATTTATAAATACTGTAATGTATTGTATACTATATTAGATACAATTATCTGGCAGAAGATGAGCCACAATGATACATCTCGTTTTTAGTACTTAATTATTACTATAATTGTTATTATCAATATATATAAATTTTAAAGCTTATCATCATTTTATTATTTGATTATAAAAATATTATATTACTGTAATAAATATATATACACACATGAATATATACTGAACAGGTAATCTTCAACTTACAGTGACATCAGCTTACAATCATTTATACAGTATGACAACGATATAATTGTAATCAGTAAATTCTGTGATAGGTCAATACAATTTGAATCCATAACAGTCCATTCCCAATGGTCTGAAATGCCAAAATCATCTTTTTTGTATCTTATCCTGTAGTTCTGTGTTCATTAAATTTATTACAATAATGCATAGTGTCCTAATAAAAATTGGTAGTGGGAAATCCATAAACTTAGAACATTTCTGACTTCCAACCATTCCAACTTATATTATTGGGGTCTGAACCAAATGTGTCATAAGCTGAAGACTACTTGTATATGTATTGTATTATAAAAATCAATCAAGTCTGCACACACTTCTAACAGTTCAGCCCTACCAATGTAAAGATTTCTGTATCTTTGATTCTGCACAAAATATTTTTCTTTGTACATACTTTTAAAAGGCATTCTATATCCCATTGCAAAGACACTAATTTCAACTAATACCACTAATAATTAAATACAACCTAATGGTTCTATTGACATTTCAAATCCAGAGTCCAACCTGAGCTCAGGTCTTTTACTATTTCCTAAAATAAATATAATCAAGTCAAAACAGTTTATCAATAACTAATGTTTAACCGACAAAAACAAAACAACTGGGAAAACTTATGGCTAGAAGTATCAAATAAGTGTTAGACCTAAAACAACAAAACAAAGTTGGAAACTTACACTAATAAATTGAATAAATTCTCAAACAATTTAAATAACAAAATATAAATTTATTGGACTCAAAACTCTTACAAAAGTGTAAACAAAGCTTTATTTAATCAATAATAAAACACAATTCAAATTATCAACCAAACTTATTTAATAAAATTCAAATATCCAAAAATCAAAATATTCACAATAAATATAACCTTAAATATTAATTAATACTAATACCTCCATTACCAATACAAACTTTAAGCCATTGTAGATCTTTACAAGAAAGTTATTTGTCCCTCAATCAACTCTACTTCAATACATTCACCTCACTGTGTCATTGGATGTGCATGTTTTTTATACAAAGTGATTTACAGTCCCAAGCTGGGCTCATTTACATAAAATCATGCAACAATTTCAAATTTTAGTTTAGAGCAGTGTTTCTCAAACAGTGCACCCAGGCGCATTGGTATGCTCTGAAAAGTAGCCAAGTGCGCCCCAAGCTAATGAAAATAATTTATGATTTTTATATATATATAAAAATCTGTATTTTTAAAAAGCTATGGATAGGGCGGCTCCATGTCTGAGTCAAGTCTTTTTCATTTGATATTTTAAACTGGATGCTCATTTTCCTATTTTGTAGTTTTATGATTAATTTTATTTAATTGAAATTTAAAGTGTGCCTCAGAGTTTAAATTACTTTACAAGTGCACCCTGATTTAGAGAAACACTGGTTTAGAGTAATCAGTTCACGTTATCCTCTTTACAATTAAATTATATACTGAACAAAACATCAATAAGAGATCATTCTTATATTCTCACATCGAATCAGTGATAAAATTATTTAGATTATATGACATCAATAGCCGAGAGAGATCATTCAAAGGATGGATTTCTGTTCTGTAACACGTGATTGTTAACTACTGAGATGGAGAACATGGAAAGTGAGTTAACTCTTAAACTAAAATATAATATGTTAAATAATACTGAAATTAACGATAAATAATAAAGAGCATAATAAAATAATAATAGGAAAGGTCAGAGTTAACTTCTTCGCACCATTATAAAGTCAGTCAATTCTAATTATTTTTTTAAAGAAAAAAATCCCTTTAGAAATGAATTGTCATTTTTCCTATTGAATATATATTCCCCAATCAATGCTGATTCTATTAGTAAAGTAATCTTTTTGGAATGTATTAGCCATACAGTGTGAGGATTTCTCGGTTCCCTGATATTGGCTTGCCCGGAAATGGGGATGCTGTATCTGTAAAGCACCGCGGCTCTTGCGATGTCTGGTGCGCTTCCATCGGCCCTTAAAAATCCGAGGGAGAAAGTGTGATTTTTGTGCCAGACCATACCCATATCCGCAGCAGGTCTCCAAGGTGAACAGCCTCTAGTCGAAGGAACAATGTAGATAGGGGAAGTCAGCAAAATGGATCCGTAACTTCGGGACAAGGATTGGCTCTGAGGACTGGGCCTATCAGGCTGGGATCTGAAACAGATGGCACTGAACTGGGACTGGGCGAGACTGTCTCCCCTCAGGGAGTTTGGTCGAGTTCAGACCAGCGTTGGGGCCTACCTATGGAATGCCTCAGCTATGCAGCACATCTGTTGTCGCAATGGATGCGAGCGTTTCGGCAGGCAACTAACACCGACTCAGAACTGGCACGGACCAGGGGAATCATTACAGGAATACCTCACAGACAGGTGTCAGTGAGATATTCGTGTAATATGTTTTTATTGTTAATTGTTAAAAAAAGTTTTATTTTTTTTTTTATATATGTTTAAAATTTCTTATACAAGTGCTCTCAAGTTACAAACTTAATTCACACATAAGTTCTGTTCATAATTTGGAAACCATTGTCATGTGAAATCCAAAAATATCAAAACCACTACATATACTATATTTTGTATTATATTTCATAATTGGACTGATTAGAAATTTCTTATTTCAGAAATTTGAATAAAAAGTTTCAATTATAAAGGGAAGTTTTTTGGTAAAATCTCCACTATCTTAAAATATTGTCATAATATGCTAAATTACTATATAGATTTACATTATTTTTACTGCAATAGCATTCTGATATCGTAATATTTAAAATTCTTGAAAAGTTTTGAAATTTGAAAATGAAATTCATAAATACAAGAGTTTATAACTAGAATATTCATAAATTGAACCATTCCTGTAATATGTTAAAAAAATTATATTCAAAATACCAATCTAAACATTCAAGTATGTCATTGATTTTGTGCCTATTAATTTTTGATAAAGTAATTATCATAATAAAAACCAAAATCAATGCAATTTAAATAAATAAAATTGAATTTTCATAAAAATCTTATCAATTATAACTTCCAAAAAATTTTTTCTTTGAATAATTTAACAATAAAAAATTTTTATAAACTACAGATATTATGGTAAATATTTAATAAAAATTTGAAACTACTTAGATAAATAATAGACAGTGGTTTGTTTATTTTAAAAACATGTTAGAAGTAAAAGTTATTTTTGACATAATTTTAAAATAAACAAATATAAAATAAGTGATGTGCCAGGCACATGCTTAAAAACATTTAACATTAACATTTAAAAACATGTGTTTAGTACATCAGTAGGAAATTCAAAACCAGTTAGCAAGATACAGGTCAATATAATTGTTAATAATCAATATAAATAAAAATTAATATAATATGATTAAAAAATAATAAAATAAAGCCTATTAATAAAGTGTAAAAATCAAGACAAATGGGATCTATTTTATATTGATATATTGATTTCTATTCTATTCATTATGATTTGCCTCTTGCAATTATATTTACAATATACAATAACTTTGTAATCAAATTATAATAAATAGACTAGCATATTAAGCAATATCATAAATACACCAAAAATTTATTTAGGAATGTTTTCGATATCATAGATATCTTCATCAGAAAATCATCATTCTAAACAAAATATAACTATTTATGATACTGCTTAATGTGCTAGTCTATTTATTATAATTCAATTACATAGTCATAAAAGCAGGTAAAAATGAACTTACAAGTTTATACAATAACTTACTGAATATGTACAATTTTCATTAATAACTACTCTTGATGAAAAACTTTCATTATATGCTTCTATTTTTAAACTGCGCTCCCTTCGATCAAGAGTATTTTTCTGAATGAAAAAAACAAATTCTACTCCAATAATCTAAAAAAAAAAAAAAAATTAATTAATTAAAAAGAAATAAGTTTTATAATACATTCTAAATTCCAAATAATTTTTAATAATTAAATATGAGAGACTACTATATTATCAAATATTTTAAAATCAAAATCAAACATTAATTTTTGTTATGCAAATCCAAACAAAACAGCACTATTAAATTTTGTAGAAATATATTAATCAGTTTAAAAGTTATTAGTGAAGAACACACACATGGACATCAGACATGATGATCTTAACTTCCTTTTTCAGAAAGTAAGCTAAAAACTACTAAAATCATAGAAAAGATTGCCAAGAAAAAAACATGTTTTTAATAAATAACATATATATCATTTTCCAGATAATATGAAATTAAAAGCCAAAAATACACGTGAACAACTGAGCAGAAAGTGCTTAATATTCAGTTATTTATCAAAAAAGAAAACAATATGAATGTTAGGATCAACTATTAGATGCTATTAGCATCTAGTAATTTATATAAATATATGTAAATCAGGTACAAGTTAAAGGATATTTAAATTCTACCCTCACTTTGAGGACTTATGAAAATGTTTTTGAGATTAACTGGAATTATTCTAAAATAATAAGAAACTTAAATAAAATTATCATCATAAATAAATCTATGATGATGATTTTATTTATGATTTAATTTTTTTTATATTTTTATTTTATTTGTTTTATGTAATATTTAGCTATACTTAATTATATTTTTTATTTTGTATTTATAATATAAATTTTTATATTTCTGCACAATTTTTCAATATCTGCTGTAACACAATCACTATAATTCTTACGATGTCATATCTTAAATAATCATGAATACTTATGTTCATCATCTAAGATATTTTTCAATGTCTATTAGTTTTAAAAATTTATATAATATACTTCATTACATACTATAAATATGAGTCAATCTTTTCAGAAAGCAAAAATATATGTTGCCCAAAATATAATTCAATATCAAAAATTTGCTTTGAAAGCATAGCTGATTCTGCCTAATTTCACATATCATATATAATAAAGCAAGGGTGTCAAACTGGCGGCCGGATTGGCTCACCGGATTTAGCACCAGCGGATTTCTGGCTCTTCCCCAAGATCAAAAAGGGCCTCAAAGGTAACCGTTTTGCCACCGTAGAAGACATCAAAACCAACGTGACAGCTGAACTTTGGAAAATACCAAAACAGGACTTTCATCATTGTTTCCAGCAATGGCAGGAGTGGTGAAACAAGTGTGTGTGTTCTGAAGGAGCCTATTTTGAAGGCGATTAAGTTAAATGTGTACCTATATTGTGGTAATATTAGTTACAACGAAATTCTGGGAACTTTTTGACTGTCCCTCATATATAAAATAGTTTATTTTGTCATGACCTCTTTGGGTGGTAGACAGTGCCTCTGACGGCGGCCTGTGAATTATCGGACACGTTATGTGACACATTAGATCCTATTCGATGCCAAGCTCGTGACAAAAGTCTCGGATGTCACTCCCTCTCGGCGGCTCCGCAAGATTATGCTAAATAAATGAAAAATCTTAAATTTGACAGATAAGAAACAAATTTCATTTTTAGTGTATTTGGGCACATGGAGACCAGGGGCTAACTAGTTTCTGTATAATGAAATAAGTAAAAAGAGCAAAACTAGTTGATCCAAAATGATTTTTTTTTTTGAAAATGAATGAAATACTATTTTTGTGTGTATAGCATTTTTTTTGCTTATCTATTTATTTTAATATTCTGAAGTATAAAGGGAGAAATTAGATTTACAATAAAATTTGTATAGGTTAAAAATACTGTATTATGTGATATTAAGACAAAATTTTAAAAAATTAACAGTAAAAAATAGAAATCACTTTATATTTAACTATCTAAAATAAAAGTTGATTGTAAGAAGTTTTTTTTTTAGCAGTTTTGTCATTTTAGAATTAATATATTAATCATTGTATAGATTTGCAATGCATTTTCTGTCAGATCATATTAGTTTTCCACATACTCTAAAGTACAATTTTAAATTGTGACTAATACTGAGATTATTAAACAAATTACTATGAAAATATCACATTTTCCCAGACAATGATGTACACTTATATGTATAACATAAAATTTCCAATGTTTACTATAGTTGACGACAACATCATGAGTCAGTATTGAGTGTATGGGACCAGTCTATTCACAAGTTTGTAACCGTGTATTAATGCGCAGAAGAGTCGATTTTAGTTTAAAGGATAATACCATCAGTAAGAAGACATCCTTTCCGGGAAGTGTGCATATTTTCGCATTTTTAAAAGATATTGGTTGGTCATGGTAAAGTAGAACTGAGAGGAATGGATTTGGTATTTTCTTATAGCACGTACCCCGACCTGTTTATATACTACCATGGAACATTGTAGAATGTTTCAGAAAAAAGTTGTTCTAGAAAGTTCCAAAAAGTGCGAGAACTTTCTGTTCAATCAAATAAATACAAAACACCATTATCTTATATAGGATATTGTATTATGGTATGGTATTAACAGTATTAATTAATAAATCGAATTTTTCAGTTTATTTATAAAACTTATGAAAATGCATTATAAAATTAAAGAATTTTATAAGATAAAATTTATATATTCAGTGAAAAAGAGTTATCAATAACTTGTCAAAAATTATTTATTAATAAACACTGATCAGTTTTGTCTAAACGTTTCAATATAATTTAATGATAGAAATTCTATTCTTATATATTTTTTTACCGTTTCTTTTAACAGTTTAACATACATCATTCAATATTTATTATAAGCCTAAATTTAATTTTTCTGTCAGCTTATATACGATATATGTGTGCACATATGTTTCTATAATGTAGTCTCACATACGTTTGGTGTAACTGAAGCTGATCTGTCTGCATTTATCCATGTATAAATAAAAATGAAGCTTGTTTTATATCTTTACATTTAAAGCTTATAACTTTGAAGGAAATAATCGAAACTTAAAAATATTGGTATTAGTGTAGTAGGCGATCTACCTCTAGTTAGTTAGTTCGTTCTTAGATGGCGCTACTGAAACGCCATATTGAAATCAGAAAATAAATACAAAAAAGAATGAATAAATGGACTAATATAAGAATAAATTGAATTATTTTTATTTAATTTAAAAATTCTTTAAGTTTTTAATTTGATTAAACTTACATAAGAAAAACGAGTCGTTTAGCCATATATATGACGAATGTCGTGCAGCATGGCCAAAAAATAGTCTTCACTTTTATTAATGGATCTTCACCATGCTTCGGCGAGATGACGTGGAAGCATTTCCGGCGTGGTACATCGCATGTTGCGTAGAATCTTTAGTTTCAAAATCCTCCAGCACGATTCAATCGTTTGAGTATTGGTACCGTATGTAGGATTCACAAAGTTCTTTTGGGTCGGCCGGATTGGCCGTGTGGAAACGCTTCGGCTTCCACTCTGGAGGACCCGGGTTCGAATCCCGGGTCCCACCTCTTGAAATTATTTATCATGGGGTCCGGGCCCGGCCCGTTGATCCCCGTCCTCCACAATCCGGCTAACCCCTCCGGAGGGGTGGGCAGCCTGTGGAAGGGCTTGTTTCGCCCCGCCACATAGTAACCCCTCTGGAGGGGTGGGCAGCCTGTGGAAGGGCTTGTTTCGCCCCGCCACATAGTATTCTTCTGAATGGAGTGTGGCGTCATCTGTTGACAAAGATGTTCTTTTGGTTGTTTACGTTTCGATGATCGTATCCCAATTGGCCCAGATAAGAAGGCCATTCGTCACTCATGATAATTGAACCACATATTACTTCCCGCTGTATTATAGGTAGTAACGTTGCGGCATCTCTCCGTTCAACGAGGTTTACGTTTCGATGATCGTATCCCAATTGGCCCAGATAAGAAGGCTATTCGTCACTCATGATAATTGAACCACATATTACTTCCCGCTATTCCCCTGCGGAAGGGTAGTAGCGGGTAGTAACGTTGCAGCATCTCTCCGTTCAACGATGAAAAAACGTGTTTCGAGTTTATCTATTCGACCTGTTAAACCAAGTACCCAGGTCCTTCTATTCGTTTGCCATGGTTTCTTTGATTTACGATATTTTCTGTGTCAGAATCGTCCGAAGACAATTCTTCACCTCTTTCATTTCCAAGCAGCATGCGACCCTGGTTGTATTTTCGTTTTGCTCGTAGAAGTGATTCGTCAATTTCCACCATTTGCTTGGGGCCGCCGAAGGGTTGTCGCTTGTTGAACATTTCTACGCAGACATCACGACACAAATTGTACCAATCGCATACAGTGTGCTTTGTTTTTCCAGTAAATTTCTGAATAGTCACTTGGGCAGTATCATAGCTCCAATAATATACAAGTTCCAAAATCTCAGATAAAGAACAGTTTGCTATTACAACGACTTCTAATATCCTCAAAAAAGCGTTTGTTTTTCTTATTGACTGATACGTTTGGCATCCTTTGCGGGAATATCTCAGACTTTTGTATTCTTGACCTTTCTTATTTTTCCTTGTAACCTCTCGGGTTTCATCACCACACTTTAGACAAGCAGGAAGGCTATTTTGCGATGGAAGTAATCCATTTTGGCGAAGAAATTGAATGGTTGATTCATCGGTGGCGATGGCTCGATAACACTCAATAGCTTTCATATCCTAACGTGCGATTAAACAGTGCGCTAAAGAACAACTGATTTTGATAGTGCGTAGAATACAACTGCAAAACACATCTCAGTGGCGCCATCTGAGAACGAACTAACTAACTAGAGATAGATCGCCTACTACACTAATACCGCTGTGTCTTACCAACCTGGAGGATCCGGGTTCAAATACGGGTCCCACACCTCCAATTTATCAGGAGGGGCCCGGGCCCGGCCCGTTGAACCCCATCCTTCAACCATCTGGTTGACCTCATTATAAGTGTTGGCCAGCCTGTGATGGGCGCTATAAATGGCCGCCGCCCGATACGAATATCCCATGAGGATATGGCGGCTTAACCTAACCTAACCTTGATATTTTCTTCGATCTTGACATTTTAAATATTTTCATTTTCACGACTTTACATTTCCAATCCCTTTTTTCTAGATCGGCAGTTTAAATCACAAAATACTATATAAAGAAAGATAAACACAAATTTTATTATTATGGCAAAGTACTGTATATAATTAGTACAAATAGGAAAAATCAGAAATTCTGTTGCGCCATCTGTGAATTATGTGACAGATTTCATGTTCTGATAATTTCTTGTTCTGGTCATATAAAATTAATTTATTTCTTATCAGTTTCAGTTAATATTAGCAACTATTATATATGTAGGTTAAAAATTGATTTCTTAGAAAGTGCTGCTAATCAATAATAGTTAATAATTATGAAGAGTATATGCAGCGATCAATAATAAGTAGAAATCAATAATAATGATTTAATAATACAGTATTATATTTTTTTATAATAATTTCTCATTAGGATTTTTATAAATTCTGTTTGCATGTTCAATATCTTGGAAAAGAAATTAAATAAATTAATTTTTAAACATTTTTTTGCATCTTCTCATAATCTCTTAAATATTTTTTCTTGTGCTTCACAATATTTTGCTATTTAAAAATAAATATTTTCTTTCGTTTTTTTTATTAAACAATATTAAAATGATTATTTTAATGAAGATTTAATCTAATTAAATGCTTTATTATTCTAATATATTAGCGATTAATTAGACAAACTTTTAAATTATAAGGAAAGTATAAATAAAAAATTAACATTCAGTATAAAAACAACTGTTAATCTCGTTAAGTAAAACAATCACTGTTATATCAGTAGAAGAAATAAAAATATCAAGATATAAATATTTCTTGATATGTTTTTTTTCCTCGTACAATCACACAGATGTAGGAATAATCATTGATCGTCGTCAATTTTAAATTTTATATTGATATAATCATAAGATACGTCAAAAATCGCCTTCACCATATTTACGAGGAATCAATAGCTCTCGCATCCTTCATTACTGATTTTTGCAACAATAATTTCCAACGCTAGGTAGGGAATATTCATTTATACATATGCAGCTGAATTGTATTTAAGATAAAGTTTATTCAGCATATCATCAGCAAATCAAATTATATGAAACCATTCTGCCATTCAATAATTTCAATAATATGTCACTTTATAGTTTGAATCATTCAAACTTATTCAATACACCAGAGTTCAGTGATCGGATAGCAAAAAGTGATTTACTTCACCTTGCTAAATATCAATATACGGGTGGAGAAAAACTTTGTCGTAAAATTTCGTATACTGATAGGAGCCTAAAACAAGTTGAAAAATGTGTAATGAACATATGATGTAAATGGTACCGTTTTCGAGTTATAATCCTTTAAAGCTAGCCAATCACCATAGAGTACACAAAGCTTCGCGATGCGTCGCATTGCGTTGCTCTCCTATTTACTACCGGGTAGTAAAAAGGCGAGCGAGCGTCTTGGCAAAGCGACGCGTCGTGACGCTATGTACACTCAATGGTGATTGGCTAACTTTAAAGAGTTATCCCTCAAAAACGGTGCCATTTACACCATATGTTCATTAGACATTTTTCAAATAACAAAGCTTCGCGATGCGTCGCATTGCATTGCTCTCCTATTTACTACCGGGTAGTAAAAAGGCGAGCGATCGTCTTGGCAAAGCGACGCGTCGTGACGCTATGTGCACTCAATGGTGATTGGCTAACTTTAGAGTTATCCCTCAAAAACGGTGCCATTTACACCATATGTTCATTAGACATTTTTCAATTTTTTTTAGGCCCCCTATCAATACACAAAATTTTTTCAAGGAAGTTTTTCTTCACCCTGTATAAATGCCATCTTACTCCAGATAACATTGCATTTAACGTTCCACAGTTTTATGCCACAATTACAAATTTTATTCACATAAATAAATTCAGTACAACTAAATCTGTTAGCTCATTCCATACCGAGCTGCCAAAACTTTTAATCAAAAATTTTAAATTTATTATTATTATCGTCTTGTTTATATATATATATATTATGGAGAAATCAATAATAATGTTTTAATAATACAATATTATATTTTAAAATAATTTTTTGAAAGATCTTTTATGAATTCTGACTGCATGTTTAAGACATTGGAAACGAAATTAAGAAAAATTAATTTTTGAACAATTTTATAATAAATAATTTTTGTATATCTTTCGATAATCCCTTAAACACTTTTTTCTTATGCTTTGCAGTAGTTTGATGTTTAAATAAATTAAATAAATATTTTCTTTCTTTTTTTTTTAAACAATATTCAAAGAACGAAGTTTATATGACAAAATGATATTTTATTAGAAGAAAATTTGAAATTTAGAGAAATTTTGTTATATTCTCCACGAGTATTATTGATTTATATACAGGATGAAGAATAACTTCGTCGTAAAACTTTGTGTTCTGATAGGGACCTCGAAACCAGTCGAAAATGTCTAATGAACATATGGTCTAAATGGCATAGTTTTTGAGTTATAATCCTTTAAAGCTAGCCAATCATTATCGAGTACACAAAGCGTCACGACGCATCGCGTTGCCAAGAATGTAAGAAGGCGAGCGACGCAATGCGACGCGTATTGGCAACGCGCTGTGTTGTGGCGCTATATGTACTCGATGGTAATTGGCTAGCTTTAAAGGGTTATAACTCAGAAATGGTACCATTTAGACCATATGTTCATTAGACATTTTTTTTTAATATTAATAGCATAGTACTTTAATAAAGCTTTGCTCAAGAATACAAATGTACTTTTTTAAATACATACAAAATAATACAAAAAATATTTTTAGTCTGCTTTCCGAAGAAAAATGGAAGTTTATAAGATGGCAATGTTACCTATTTTTTTGTACATTCCCATAATAAGTATCGAACATAGTAAATTTTCGTGAAATTCGACAGTAAAGTTCTGAATTAATTTCAATGCTCTGATTTAATCTTTTAGATTGAACCATTTAAAAATGACAAACATTCAATGTTCGGAGGTTTCTTCTTAATAATTGATGAACTATTTTACTGATTTTATAAAATCAGTTAGCATAGTAGTCGTAAAGGGGACGAATATTCCAACTGAGTAATCAATAAACCGAATAGGAAAACAACTATTTCCAGAAATTGTTTTTTATAAATATGTATTATTAAGTAAAATATGAATAATTATTCTTGTTATATAAATAAGAAAAAATAAATATATAATAATTCAGGATAAAATATTTTATCATTTGCTTTAAATTAAAAATCCTGAAAATAATATAAATATAAGTAAGATGACGATAGGCATTTTTCCTTATTTTAACGAAGATTTAGTCTAATTAAATGCTTTTATTATTGCTAATATATTATCAATTAATTGTGAAAAAATTTAAATGATAAGAAAAGTATAAATCATGACTTAATATTCAGTTAAACAAAATCTATCAATTATATTAAACAAAACAATCATTGAAAGACTTTATATTACTTTAGCTATTATATCAGTAGAAGAAATAGAGATATCGAGAAATAAATATTACGTTTATTTCTACTACAGATAACGGCATTGATTTAGGTTAGTTAGTTAGCTTAAGGCGCCATATTCTCCTGGGATATTCTGTATCTGGCGGCGGCCACTTATGGAACCCATAACAGGCTGGTCAACATCCATGATGGGGTCAACCAGATGTTTGAAGGAAGGGGCTCAACGGACCGGGCCCGGATCCCTCCTGAAAACTTGAGGTGTGGCCGGAGTTGAACCCGGATCCTCCAAGGTGGTAAGCTAAAGCTTTATCAGGCGGCCATATGGCTGAACATCGATTTAGGAATGATCTTTGATCATCATATCTTTAAAACCGTATACTGATATAATAATAAAATGCTGCAAAAAATTGCCTTCATCAAACGATATTTATGAGGAATCAATAACGCCTATGTCCTACGTTTTGGCTTTCTTACAACAATAATTTCCAGCGTTACACATGGACTATTCATTTATGCATCAGCAACTCAATCATGCTTTAATAAAATTTATTCAACATATCATCGGGCAATCAAATTATTTGAAACAATTCTACCGTTCAATAGTTGCAGTATTGCATCACTGCATAGTTTCAATCATTCAAACTTATTGAATGTACCAGAGTTCAATCATTGAATAGGCAAAAGTCATCTGCTTCGTCTTGAAAAATACAAAAATGCCATTTTCCTCCAGATATTATGACATTTAATGTTCCATAGTTTTAAGTTAATCATTCAAACTTATTGAATGTACCAGAGTTCAATCATTGAATAAACAAAAGTCATCTGCTTCGTCTTGACAAATACAAAAATGCCATTTTCCTCCAGATATTATGACATTTAATGTTCCATAGTTTTATGCCATATCTATAATTTTCATTCACATAAATAAATTCAGAACAAATAAATCTGCGATATCCGAGTTGCGAAAATTATTATTACTACTTATTTATATACATTTGTATTTATTTATTTTAATATACATTTGTATTTATTTATTTTAATATATATTTGTCTTTGTTTTTATCAGTTATTTTTATAATGGGGATTGACCGCATTGTTTGTGGTAATGGAGCTAATAATTAAAAATAAAGATAACACTTAAATACGGAATATTATGTGAATATTTAAAAGATAATTTTTATTATTCAAAACAGAAAAAAATTATGTCTGATATTTGTTAATTAAAATTTTTTTACTCATTATTTATAACATTATAAAATAAATCGTTATTAATTAAGGTTTAGATTTTAGAGCAATGAATAAATATAAGTAATATATAAAGTATGGTTAGGTTAATTTAATTAAGCCATCATATCCTCTGAGATGTTCCGTATTTGGCGGCGGCCACTTATTAAGGCATCATATCCTCTGAGATGTTCCGTATTTGGCGGCGGCCACTTGAAAACTCCATTATAGACTGGCCAACACTCATGAGGGGGTCAACCGGATGGCTGAAGAATGGGGGTTCAACAGACCGGCTTAGGACCCCCTGAAAAACTGGAGGTGTGGGATCCGGGTTCAAATCCGGATCCTTCAGGATGGTAAGCCACAACTTTACCACACGGCCATCCGGCCGACTGACATATAAATTATGATAATATATTTCATCATTATTAACTAACTACCAATACCGAATTTAAAACATATACAAAAAAAGCAAAACTACGGAATTAATACAAATTATTGAAAAAAAAAATTGAAATTCCAGTGAAGCTTAAAATTTTTATTGAACTATTATTGGAATAATTTTGCAGATGTCCTAATCAGATTTCACAATAAAAAATTATTTACCAAAAGATTTTTACTTATACATTCCTTCATGGATTCGATCTCTCAAGTTCTTTTTTTAAATAATTTTTATTAATTAATTTTGAGGTAATTAATATTAAATTGTCCAGCTTGCTCGTCTTCTGTATTATCGATCAGTATACACATCATATTTATTTACTTACCAGTATTGATTAACTACAGCATGATATATAAAGAGATCGATATTACCGTTAACATACTTCCTTATAATATTACATAAAACTGATAAGAAGACATCACATATTCAATTTCGTGCGCCGTTTTAAATTAGAACATTAGAAACTTTAAAAACTTGCTAAATATGAATTTCGAAGTGCTAACATACTTCCTTATAATATTACATAAAACTAATAATAAGACATCACATATTCAATTTCGTTCGCCGTTTTAAATTAGAACATTAGAAACTTTAAAAACTTGCTAAATATGAATTTCGAAGTTGAATATAGACTTTCTCACGAATTTTTACATCCGACTTACACCATGATGAAGATTACAAGCGCTAATTTATCGTCCAGAACTGAAACTAAAAGAAAAAGAGGAAGATCTCTTTATGTTCTCTCTCTTAAGATAATCTTCATTATAAGAATTATTTATTTTATATTACTACTACAAAGAATTGATAAAAGTTATGCAATTAAAATGTGATTTATCGCCCGAAACTGAAACTAATAGGAAAAGAAGATCTCTTTATGTTCTCTCTCTTAAGATAATCTTCATTATCAGAATTATTTATTTTATATTACTACTACAAAGAATTGATAAAAGTTATGCAATTAAAATGTGCGATTCATCCAGTATATTTAAAGAATATGCGAAAAATATAAGATTTATGGAGTTGATGCTTTCGTGTTCAAGTTTAATTTACGTGATCAACTGGAATTCGAAGAAATGTAATTCAATATTTAGAAGAATTACAAGTTTATGGAATGAATTTGCCAAGGAAACGATTTACAAGGACGATGTTATCAGAGATTTTATAAAATTCGAAGATAATGCGATTCGTTTATGGATAACAGTTCTTATTTTATCTGCGCCATCTTTGTATCTTTATTATGGATACAGTTTTTATCTCGTGAATAATTTTAAGTGGACTTTTAGAGAAACTTTTTGTTCTATTTTAAACGTTTTTTGCATGTGGTTTTTGATATTGAGTCACTTCGCTTACTTGATTCTTACTGTAATTTTTTGTAAATTGCAAGCTATTCATTTGGATTATATCCAAAGGTCCCTCGAGGAAGATCTGCTTATGTTCTATCTCTTAAGGTATTCTTCATGATTAGAATTGTTTACTTTATATTACTATTACAAACAGTTGATAAAAGTTACGCAATTAAATCGTGTGATTCATTCGACATATTCAAAGAAAATGCGATAAATGTGAGATTTTTAGAATTGATGTTTTCGTGCTCAAATTTAAATTACGTGATCAACTGGAACTCGAAGAAATATAATTCACTATTCCGAAGAATTACGAGTTTATGGAATGAAATTGTAAATGAATCAATTTATAAGGAAGATATTATCAGAAATTTCATAAAATTCGAAGATAATATGATTCGTTTATGGATAACAGTTGTTATTTTATCTGCGCCATTATGCTATGCTTATTATGGATACTGTCTTTATGTCGTGAATAATTTTAAGTGGACTTTTAGAGAAACTTTTTGTACTCTTTTCAACTTTTCTTGCATGTGGTTTTTGATATTGAGTCACTTCGCTTATTTGGTTCTTACCATAATTTTCTGTAAATTGCAAGCTATTCATTTGGATTATATCCAAAAATCCCTGAGAAATTATGAAAGCATCCTGTCGGTTGAAGTGTTGCAGAGATACTTGATGAAATCGAAGAAAGTATTGCAACTTTCTAATATATTATTTCGTCAATTTACTATAATTTTTATATTATTAATAACAACTTCTGAATATAATCTCGGAAAAATGTTCTTTTCTGATCAATTATCCAACTTTTTGAGATATCTTATTGCAACTGCTTTTATATTTAGTTCCTCAGTAATCATAATTTATCTATATTATATATCAAGCATTGCTCTCAAAGTAAGTTTTTTAAATCAAATTTAAGTTTAGTAATAATTTATTTTGTTATTCGGGTATAAATGCTGTAAAAATATTGAATCAAGATTTCCATAAGAATCATTACTGATAGTTTAGATTTTATGAGGAAACTGGAATATGTTCTAGGTTACAACTTCTACTTTAACTGATTCAATAAATATAAATGCTGCCAAAATATTGAATCAAGATTTCCATAAGAATCATTACTGATATTTTAGATTTTATGAGGAAACTGGAATATGTTCTAGGTTACAACTTCTACTTTAACTGATTCCATCATGAGTGTCAGCAACTCATGGTATCTGGAGATACCTCAATTGACAAAAAAATACTTCAAATTTTGGCTCAGCACAATTTGTTAAGTCAACTTTTGTTCTCTTTTACATAATTAACAATTACAGTGATACCTCGGTTCACGAACACAATTCGTTCCTTGACCTTGTTCGTGATCCGAATTGTTCCAAAACAACCTCCATCTGATTTATGCCGACCTAACCATTGTGTTTCTTATCAATGGAGGATACATTTTCCTGAAATTGAAAAACATTTGATACATAACAAAGGATGTTTAAAACCCATAATTAAATTATTAAAGGTAATTTATAAATAATAATTTTTATGAAATATTATAAATATACAAAATAATAGATACTAATAGTTTTGCAGTCATTATTCAGAGTTTAGACACAAATTTCATAATTTTTTAATCCAATAGTACATTGTTAGCTGCTAAAAATTACAAAATTTTTATATTATTGAATATATGCCTTTTTTATTGCTGAACTTTTCTTTTTTAGTTTTAAATTTTATAGAATTCTGAAATTTGTGTTCTAGTTATTATAAATTAATAATATATGATTTCTAAGATGGAATGCTATTTATGATATTTAATTGACTTCATAAAATTCAATATACTGAAAATTTAATTGTTTGAATTTTATTCTTCTTTCTTTGAAAATTATTTTGAAGTATACAATTGATTTTATGATGTAGTACAGTGGTTAACAACCTTTTCACACTCGTGAACCAGCAAAATTATAGGAATTATGTTGCAGACTGGCAAACTATCAAGACTGAATAAAAATATTATTTAAGTTTTTATTTAACTAATTGAATAGAAATACAAATTTATATGACATTATCTAGTGTCACGTCTGCTGTTGCTTCTTTGTTAGCTAATCAATTATTCATGGTTGCAGTTTTGTTGCTGAGAGATGAAGTGCAGCATTTATATCCATTCGATTTCTCTGCTTGGTTTTTATTATTGACATGGCAGAAAAAGTCTTCTCGCACAAATAAGAAGTCGAAAAAACAATTAATAATTTGATCGCTTTATCACTCAATGTTGGATATTCTTTTTTAAGCGATAATCAAAATTGAGGCAATGACATCATTTTATGTCTCGAAACTAGAGTGGCATCAGTGGATAATTCTATCAGCTTTTCTTTAACATGAAAATCAAGTGCACATGACTGGATATCTTCCAGGAAAGGATTATTAATCCAAAGGTTGCCCTTACAAGGATCTTCACTTTCAGGGAAATAGTTATTAAAGTTTTCAACTAATGCCTTTAAATGTTCATTAATTATTTTGAATATTACTTTCTTTTTGACATCAGCTGTAGTTAAAAATTCACTCAAAATTGGGAATATTTCTACATCTTTCTTATGTACTCGACTGTCCCAAAGTTTCAGCTTCTTTTTGAACGCATCCATTTTATTTCTCACTATAAAGATATTTGTACAAGATCCCTGAAGTGAAATGTTAAGGTTATTAAGAGGATTAAATATGCCCGCCATATATGTAAGTTTAGCCGTCCATTCTTCATTTAACAAAGATTCTATCAAATTTTATTTTCGGGCACATAAAAATTTTGTTACCTCTTCCTTAATTCAAAAAGGTGTGCAAGAACTCTTCCTCTTGATAACCATCTCACTTCTGCATGGAGAAGAATATGTTGGTGGTGTGAGTCCATACTCTCACACAATATTGTGAACAGCCTGGAATTCATAGCTCGACTACGAATTTCATTAACAATCTTTACTACATCATTCATCACTGTGTTCAGTTCAGCAGAAAGCTTCTTTGCAGCTAAATACTCTTGATGGATTATGCAGTAAGTTGACAATATTTCTGGGTGCACAACTTCTTTTATTTTTGCAATTACTCCAGAGCGATGTCCAATCATGCTCACAGCACTGTCTGTACACACTTCCACGCATTTCTTCCAGTCTAAGCCTTGTGCTTGAATATAATTATTAAGAGCACTAAATATCTCTGAACTAATAGTTCTTTCAGTAAGTCAAGGTAACAAAGAAGTTTTTTCTGTAAGATTTCCTCTTAACTATATCTCACAAAGCAAAGAAGGATACTCATATCAGTAGACTCGTCAAACTGAATTGCAAAATATCTAGATTTCTTTATCCCTTCTACAACTTGAATTTTGATATCTGTTGTTATATCAATAATTCTTCTTTGAATGGTATTATCCAACATGGGTATAGCTTCCAGTTTTTTAATGGATTGAAGTCCCAAAATTTCTCATACGACATCTAAGACTCAAGGTTCTACTAATTCCTCACCAATTGTAAATGGCTTTTTAGCTTTAACTATATGGAGACACACTAAGTACGATGCTCGAAGTAATGACTTGTCACTAGTCACCATCGTTTTCATTACACTTTTCTTTGTTTTAATTTGGTTACATAATCTTTCAAAAATGTCTATGGGCTTATTAAAATCTTTATTCTTCAAATTCAAATGATGAGCAAGTTTGGATGGTTTCATGGTATCATTTGACAAAATTTCGGAGCACACTACACATAAAGGTTGTAACAATAGTTCACTGCCTGGAGCTAAAATAAAACCGAACTTTAAATACTCCTTATTGTAATGTCTGACAAAGTTTCCTTTTGACTTTTTAGATGGTATTGCATATTCCAAAGTATCGACATACGACTTTTTCTTTAATTGTTCTGAATTTGAAGCACTAGTACTTGGCACATTTTCAGAAGCATCACTATTTTGCTCTTGATTATTGCCTTTATTTAAAAAGCTTAGAAGGCTTTGCTGTTTGCATTTCTTCTTTTCCATTTTATAGGGTTTCAAGTTTTACGAAAAAAACAATGTTAAGCAAAAACAAATACATGCCTACTCAATAATATCTTAGGAATTCTGCCATTGACAAATCTGACAATCAGTGTTGCCACTTTATGAATACTTATAAAACCAGAGAAGTGTTTCTGCATTTCGATAGAAATTGTCGTACATCAATCATCTTGTCCAAACAACATCACTTTTCTTCATTACATAGATTCAAAAGTATAATTTTTTTGTCATTTAAAAGCTTAAAAGATTGTAAAGTGTTTTACAAAAAACAGACATTGAATATATCCACTGCTAATTTATAATTTACTTAATTTCTCACAGAAATAGCAGAAAATTTTCGTGGACTGGCACCGGTCCACGGACCACCGGTTGAGAAACACTGATGTAATATTAGCATAAATTGTTTAGATAATTAATTTTTTGACTTAGGAAACTATTGAAAGAGTAGAAAACAAAGCATTAATATCAAGAACATTTCCATATAATATATTTTTACATTGTGTAGAGCTGACATTTTTAATAAGTATATTTTATCCTGTCTTTGTATTATAAATTGGTGGTAATGATGAAGTGGAAAAGATTTAACAAATTAAATTTTTTCTGACCAATACTTGTTACTTAAGTGAGAAATAATGTAAACACTAATACAGTGAAACCCCGATTTTGAAACTTTTCAGGGACCGGCCCGAAAAGTCGAACGAGCCGGGAAAACGCATGAAACCGGAAACTCTGATGACGTCATAATAAAAAAGTTATATAATTAAAACGTAGGAAGAGGGAAAGTTTTACATTGCATGTATAGGAAAATGCTCGGACTTCCGAAAATAGACGTTTAAAGCATGAAAGTCGTACGATACGGGAACGCACGAGCGGGGTTTCACTGTAATTAAAAAACTGTTTTTGAAAATAGAAATAAATCAAGAATTATTATTCAAATAATAGACTACAAATTATATTTAATCAGAAACTAAACTTTTTGAATAATAAAAATGACTTTGTGAAATAATAATTAGAGAACATGTTTTATAAAATATTAATTGAATACATAAAGCATAGCTTATAAATCTAAGCTTATGGAAATGCTTCATAACTTTCAGTTATAATTCAGATTTGTTGTAATATCAGGAATATAATACAGACAATCCCTGACTTACATAGATTTATACTTGAATAAATTAATTTTAATTAAGGACCAGGCTCAAACCCAGCCCTGGCTTTTCAGGAATGGCCAGTTTTTCAGGCCCAGTCCTGAAAAACTGAAGGTGTGAGATTCAGAATTGAATCTAGATCTCCAAGATGGTAAGCAAACTTTATGTGCTTATTCTTTAATATAACTATTTTTAATGTTAAGTCTTTGTGATCCATTTGTACTTTATGATATATGCTCTGACATATGTAGATTTGATTTACATAGGGTTTTGTAGAACAATCCACCTATGTAAGTTGAGGAATGCCTATATTCCATAGGCATAATACTTTAAATGGAAATTAACTGACTATCTATAAACTTTGTCACATTATTTAAACATTTTTTGATCTCCTCTCCTCTTCATCATTTTTTGTCACATCAAACTTGATCTCTGTAATGTGATATCACAAATTTGGAAACCTCTTCCCCTTCTACTTAAAAATTTTCTTTGATTTTGCATAGAAATAAAAAAATTATATAAAATAGTAGTAAATAGAAATTAATTTACACCAATATTTTGTTACATATTCTTTAATTTCCAAATAAACTTTAAATATTAAGTGAATATAAATGTTTAAAACTAGGTATGTCTTACATTTTATAACTAACATATCTCAAAATATGCTACAATAGTCTTTAAAATTTAACAAATTACAACACTTATTACCAGTTTTAAGTTATAAGTGTGTATTTTATTAATTGTAACGTTTTCGGATTATTTTATCTTCAGCAATATTCGATCGATTATAGAATGCATTTAAAAATTTATTATTATTATTTTCTTTTACGTCAGAACATTCAAAATTGCGCATTTGAAAAATATAAATACAACAAAGTGAAATAAAATAAATTAGATTAAATAGCACAATAACACAGTTTTTGAAATAATTTGATTATAAGCAGAGTTAGTTAAATAAATATAACCTAAGCTGAGTCAGCTTTAATGATGGAAGAAGTAAGGAACTACAGATTGACATACATAAAACAATACAAAGCATTAGAGATGCTAACTTTCCTAAAGGAATGTCAGTTAAATCAACTATTTCCTATGTCTATATATAGAATTAAGTTGCCAGTTAGCTCAAAGAGGATATTAAAGAATGTGAAACATATATGTCTGTGCTCAGCAATAACTGAAGCTAAAAGATTCTATAGTCTAAAAAATAAGTCAGAATTGTTAGAAATGAAGTTATTAGCCAATCCAGAAACTATAATATTAAAAGCTATAGATCAAATTAAAATCCAAATAGAAAACCTAACTAAAGAACTTCAGCAGAAACACATTAAAAAGTTAAAATGGATTTTTAGAAAGCAAATAAAGCAACCACAAACCCATAAATTGTCTTTAGAAGAGATAGTAAATATTATAGGTGGCATAGAGATCCTAAATTATGCCAGAGAATTATTATAAAAAGGACCAACATGTGCATTTATTAGGCAAAAACTATGTTTTAGAAGAGATATCTCACTTTGAAAGACTTATTGAACCTATGGAACCAAACGAGAAAGAAAAGCAGAGATGATCCTACATGCAAGAAAAGAACACTAAGGAATTTAAAGAGAAAGAAAAAATAGAGCAGAAAACGAAGGCTAGCTGTAGAGAGAACATTACAATGAATGAAAGAAGAGAAGCTTGTAATAACAAGAGATGATAAATCAAAAAAGTTGACTATTTTAAAAAGAGATCTGTATGATAAATTTTTGGAGGAATATTTAGAAAAAACAAAAATACTAAAAGAAGATCCAACGAGGACTTTAGCCAAAAAAGTTGATTCCATCCTTAAGACAAAAGATATTCCACCTTTCATTATCTATAGAAAAGTAGATAGCCCAAAATGTCCAAAACTCTTTGCATACATAAACACACACAAAACACTGATAGCTGCCAGACCAATTGTCGAAAAGAGGCAATCACCACTTTATAGCATTGAAAAGCAATTAGCAAAATGGTGCTCACAAAAACTAGAAGGATATCCTAATTCAGTAATATCAACAGAAGCATTCCTTGATAAACTGTTACAAGAAACACCAGAAAATAACATAATGGGAACCTTGGACTTCCAAAGTCTTTTACCATCTTTAAAACTACCACTAGCCTGTTTGATGTTTTACAGATTTTTTATTGCAAAATGTTCCAGAAGCAGATAAAATAGTAGATATGCTCAGCAATCTTGTCCACATGATATGTTACCAATCATACTTCAGCTTTAAAGGAATCTTTTGCAGACAAACATGTGGTGTCCCAATAGGTATTCTGATGGCAAGTATCTTGGCCAAAATATTAATTAGAAGTCTAGAAGAAGAAGTTTTATCCCAGTTTTCTACACTGTACAAACTACATGCTAGATACGTAGATGACATCTTTATCATTTAGAACCAAGGATAGAACCAAGAGCCTAGAACGGCCTAACATTCAAAACAGAACAGAAAAGTCAAAAAATATACCTTTTTTTTAGATGTAGAAATACAAGTGAAAGAAAATTCTTTTAACACCAAAGTTTACAGGAAACCTTCTAGCAGTCAGATAATTATCCCACATTGGTTAAATTACCCAATCAGATATAAAAGAGAAGCTTTTTATAATTACTTTAAAAGGGTTATCACCCACTGCAACACAATTCAAGATCAACAAGAGGAAATAAATAATGTTTACAAATGTGGCAAGAAACATGGATATAAATCAGCTTTTATGCATGCAATATGTAGTAATAAAAGAATTTTCTTAATAAAAGAAGCATAGATAATGTGCGGTAGCAAGAAAGTGCAATCAGCATACCTGTGGACACTCAACAAGACCAATACATAAAAATCCTGTTCAGCATGAACAACTTTAAAACTTTAAGAAATACAGTTAAAAAGGGTAATAAGAAAATAGTCTTAATAAGAACTCCAACCGAATTTAATATATTAAGAAACAAAAAGGACAAAGAACAGGAAATGACAAAGCTAGAGAGTATACAAAGTATCAATAAACAACTGGAACTTACAACAAGAAGAATACTACATAGGTGTAACAAAAAGAAACCTTCAAGACAGATTACAAGAACACTGGAAGGAACATAGAACAAGCTAACCTAAGTATGGCACTAGTAACAAGATGTTACGAGAATAACATCTTGGTAAGGTGGCAAAATGCCAGAATAATCTGAAATTGCACAAGTCATAAAGAAAGGTGTCTTGTAGAGTCATTAGAAATCATAAAAAACAAGAAAGATATTATTATTAATGAAAAAACAATGGAAGGGGTTTCACTTGCATTGTTATACGTGGTACAAAATACTGAAAAATAATGAACTTTTTCTTATTAAGATATTAGTTATAGTCATAAATTGTGTTTTTTGTGCTATTTAATCTAATTTTTGTTATTTCATTTTGTTGCATTTATATTTTTCAAACATGCAATTACGAATGTTCCAATATAAAAAATAAATAAAAAAATTTTTAAATATATTCTGTAGCTGATCAAATATTGCTGAAGATGGAGTAATCCAAAAACATTATGATTAATAAAATACTTTTATACAGTAAGATCCCGCTTAACGCTGTTTCGATATAATGTGTTTTTTTTTTCGAATTCTATATTTTTTTTTATTCACTTTGGTGTGGTTTTTCAAACTGTTATTCTTACTTAAATCCTAAATCACAGGAATTTGTTGCATCGATACTCTTATGCCATCTCACAGTGTGTTTGATATCAATGCAGTGCAGTACATATGAAAGTCTGCTGTGGTCAGAATTCATATCTATGATCAGTCATCAATATTATTTTACAGTAATAAATAACAATTATCCAATTTTAGTTTTAACTTGAATGCTGCCACTTTAAACTATAAAATAATAATTATACAGTCATCAATGTTATTTTACAGTAATAAAAATAACAATTATCTCATTTTAGTTGTTTTAATTTGAATGCCTGCCATTTTAAACTATAATTCCTTGAAGTTAGAACGTTTTTCTTTCATCAATATGTTTTCATTGTTTATAGCTTACTGCAATCTCATTACTGCTTTTTGTTCTTAAAACTTTTTATTTTCTAATTTTAAGAAATTTTTCATCAATGATTTATGAATACAAATCAATGTTAGCAATAAAAAATGTCTATAATTAATGTAATACAATATTAATAATATATGTACAAAATAAAATAAAAAAAAATGTTCTGTATATATTTTTTATTCACTATCCTGTTTCACCTAACCTCATTATTTACTTGTTAAAGTAACCTTGTTTAATGCTGTTTCATTTAGTGCTTTATTTCCTTGGAACGTATTCCCTGCGTTAAATGGGGTCTTACTGTAACTTAAAACTCCTAATAAGTGCTGTAATTTGTTAAATTTTGAAGTAATTTGATTATAAGCAGAGTTACTTAAATAAATATTACAGTCTTTATTTTTTGAATAATTAAGATGAACATTTTATATTTTATAAAAAAATTTTTTAAATTATAATGATGTAAAATTCTTATCAATTTTACAGCATGATATCACAGTTTGTATTATCCCTCTCCCTACATTATTTATTATCACAAATCTACTATACCTTCCCTCCTCTAACAGTTTTGATGGCTGGGAAATTTATGGATGCTCTTTAAATTTCCCAGCCATGAAAACAGAATATTCAACAAATTTTTAAAATTAATATAATACAGTAATGTTGAACAAACATTATTTATTCTTTACAACAAGGAAACATCTTATACTGAAATACTTCTTACTTTAGATAATTAATAAAAGTAAACAACAAGCCAAATAAGTAAGATAAATCATTTATTCAGAAATGTTTTTGGCTATCCATGTAACCTGCCTCTTGAGGCAGGCTACGTGGATAGCCGAAAATGTTTCTGAATAAATGATTTATCTTACTTATTTGGATTGTTGTTTACTTTTATTTAAGGAAACATCTATCCTTTCCAATACTATATGCTGGTGGTTCCCAAACTTTGTGTCTGAGCACCCCCCTTTTTTCATAAAAACTTGGTACACCACCTGATTTCATAACAATCTAATTTTATAAATATTTTCTACTTACAGTTTAATACTACAAAACAATATACTATATTCTGTATAAATAAAGTTCTTATACATAAAAATTTATGTATTTATTATAGTGTGATAATTTTTAATACAATTAAACAAATCTTACAAAAAAAAAACAAAAAACAAAAAATAGAACATTACATTTAATGCGACATAATATTTAATGCAATGGGCAAGCTTGTTTTTCAGCACAAATTCTCTCAAATCGGGTGTGATGGAAGATATTGCTACTCACAATTCTTTTTCAATCACTAAACAAGACTGTTATTTTGTATTTAAAACAGCTACAACAGAAAGTTTCTAGGTACATGAATATTTGTACTTTATTTATAACCCTTTTGCTGATTAATTTTTTCTTGACATCAATTTGAATTTAATTTTATTTGTTTGTCTCAAAAATGATATTTTTTTTAATTCTTCCACACCCTCCTGGGAATAGACTTGTGCCCCACAGTTTGGAAAACACTGCTATATGTAAATAAAAATAAAGAAAATACTAAGTAAAAATAAAAAGTGGAACATAAAACTACAAACAAAAATTGTATCAAAAATAATGAAAAATTATTTTTCTTTGATGCAACTTCCCAATCATTGACTGATTATTAAATGGCAAGAGAATTCCAAGTACAGCTATGAGTTGCCCTATCCATTATGGAGTCAGCCCAAAATATAAAGGATAAGATGGACTGGCCAAGCCTGGACTCTTCAAGAGAGTCTTCCAAAGTTTAAAACCTGGATTAGGGATGTCCTTATTAATCAGTAGATAATTGGCCTTATTAGCTCATTGGTTGATTAATTAGTTGTGTGTCCAATTAATTTATTTTTAGTAATTGGCCAGTGCTTGATAAATTTGAAGTATTTTAGATAAATTTGAAGTATTTTATCTCTGCAAAGAGAATTAATTACCAGATAGGTTTGACATATTGAAATAGATTAAACTTCATCCTATAAAGCAGGAATCCTTTAGCTCAATAATAAAAGTTAATTTCAAGAATATGAACATTTATTTGAAAATAAATCATACAAATTATCTTCAAAATTCAATTTTAAATTTATGAGTGAAAATCTCATTTGCAATCAAATTCTTTGGCAAATCACTTCAAATGTTCCTATGGGTCACTCGGTGACCCGCGGGTCATAGATTACCAACCATTGCTTTAGGAGAAGGTTAAATTAACATTTTTCAGTGTTTTCATTATGATTTTTATTTTTATTAAATAAATTTAGTCCAGAAAATACAACTGTAAAAATAAATCCTATTTAAAATTACTTTTTAAAGCAAATTAACAAAAACAAATAAGTAGATGCTTTTATTAAAATTAAATCCAGATTTAAACTTCATAAACTACACAGTTATGAATATAAAAATAATGGGACTTTTTATCACAGCAAGATGAAAAAAGAAATAAAGTTGAAACTAGTTTTATAATGTGTGAACAAAACTTAATACTCTTAAATTTAATACAGAAATATTAGAATTTTCCCATTTTAAGACATAACCTATTTCTTGCAAATTCATACAAATTACTACTATACTAAATACAGATATTTCTTGGTATAAAAATATTAGGACTTCTACAAATTTTCACTTAACAAACAGTTTTTAATATATTTTTAAATTTTTAATTGATTTTTGAATACCAAAAAGTCACTGGTATTTTATCCATTGATGTTAAAGCATTTTAAAAATATTAATATAAATATAGCCATAGATGCTATAATAATAATAATAATCGAAAAACAAATAAATGAAAATAAACGAAATCTGAACAGAACTAAGTAGACTCACCCAATACACAAAAAACAACACATCTGCTAAACTTATGAAATCTATTAGAAAGATCTTCAGAAAACTAAAAAAAAAAAAAAAAAAAAAAAGCTTTTAAAAATGAAAAAAAAATAAAACATAAAAACAAACACACACAAAAACACACACAAACACACACACACACACACACACACACAAAAACACACACACACACCATGAAAACCACAATACACACATCAAAGAATATACAGGGTGCGCCAGCTAAATCCGGACAAAATAAACAATTTAATTAAACAAAATTTAGCCTAAAAATACACAATATACAGAAATATTTATGAACAACTTTCTTAGTATATAACATGAAATTGCAATTAGAATATTATAGCATTCAAATTATAGTTCTATTCTAGAATCCAGCTTAAAGTTTATAATGAAATATTTTATAGCTGTCAACTATTCAAAATATAATTATTGCAATATAAACTTTATGTATGTTACATTATCAAAAAGTATATAGATATTCCCTGACTTATGTAAGTGGATGTTTTTGTGAAATCTTATGTAAATTGAATCTACGGTATGTATGTTGAAACATACTTTATAAAGTACTAGTGGATCAGAAAGATTTAACATTAAAAGTAATTATATTGATATTAAAGGTTATTAATATATCTATGTAAGTCAGAGATTGCTTTTATTAATATTAATTAATACATATTTACAGTTATATTATTAGAAAATCTTATATATAAACTATAATAATAGAAAAATAAACTAATACTTTATAAATAAAAATAAAAACTAACTTGCTTTTTCTCAAACACCAAGATTTAAAATTGTTCAAAAAATCAGCCCTATATGCAAGTTATTAGACAGATTTATTTACTGCATAACGTTTTCGGACTATTTTTAGTCCCTCTTCAGTGCTACAGTCTATCTGCTACATTCTTTTTACAGAACAGAATAATACTTTAAATTTAATTCTTTTACGTTATCTTCCTATCGTTCTTTAGAACATTAAATTATTATTATTAAAAACTATCAAAAATACCGATTTAAAAAAAATAATAATGATGAATAGACGAGGAGAAAGATTAATATACAGTTTAGATAAACTATTTTATGCCTACATATTTAAATATTTTAAGATTTTACTGTATGGGATTAAAATAAACATTTTATTTATTTATTTATTCTACGTCTTTGAAAATATCTTTTGGGATTAATTATTGTGCTATTCAAACTATTGTTCATTACGGGATATTGAAAAGCATCCTTTATGGCTTGGTATATTGCATACACGATAAAGTGTCATATTGAGTGATTAGAGATATTAGAATAAACAGTAACTTATGTTCAGACAGTATTAGTTCAATCCTCTAAGCAAAATCGATTTTTCAAATACAGTATGTTTTTCCTACCGAATAATTGACCTTCTAATACATCCGTTAATCGGCTTAAATTAAAACAAAATTATAAAAGTTTTTATAGCAAAGTAAATAGATATTAGTTTGAAGTGGAAATAAAATAGAAAAGGAAAACATTTTATACGGCATATTTTCAGCTATTGAAGTTTGTTGTTTGTTTAAAATGGAAGAAGAAATGAAACAATCATAGAAAATATTGAATGTATATGTATTGTATATTCTATATATTTTATTCAAAAATAAAATAAAAATATTTTACAATGGATTAAGATAAATAATCAATAATATTATAATAGTGCACTAACAAGAAAATACCTGTAAAGTATATTATCATAAAATTGCATAAACAATACTTTAAAAATATTTATAAAATAAATATATGATTTAAATAAAAATAAAATTATAAAATTCAACTTGTTTATTTTGAAGTTTTACATTCAGAACTTTACTTTTTTTTATAAATTATTTATAGGCAGATTGAAATTATAAGTTTAAAGAAACTTAAGTAAGCTAGACAAATCTGTATTCCCGTGCTTAGTCGAAAATAATAGTCTATAAAAATTTTTCTTCTTCCATTTTTTAATATTAAAGTAATTTTTCTTGTAGATGATCTTTTATACTGCTGTAATTCCTAAATTATATATTAATTTTTACTAGGCTGTTTATAAATATTGTATAAAAGTATATTATATTTCCATTATAAATATTTCTAATTTCATTTATATCTGTATAATAAATTTTTCTCTTAATGTTAATTATTCTTATCTCTATTTAATTGCTCAACTTACATCTAATAAATGTGTTTTTCGTTGAAAAAATAAATCTCATTTCTTCAGTGATTCAATAAATGAGAGAATTTCTAATAATCCAACTATTGATATTAATCATATCTTTCATTATAAATCTAATTTATCAATTATGAACAAATTTTCTATAATAAATCAACCTTTATAAATATGGAAACGCCCCTCACACTCAATCAAATTGTTATATCTTGTTTTCTTTACTTCAGTTATTATAAATCTCATATAAATCTATCAATTATATTATTTTTCCTTATCTTTTTTTCTAAGTTTTTATTCACGCTATAAGTTTATTCTTTTATCACTAAAAATATGGTAATGTATTTTTATTTTAATAAATATTGATTGATTTATGAATAAAATTATTTTTTTTATTTATTTTTAGAACATTATTATGCCCAAAAGACCGATTCTCGATTTATACAGATAGACGTGAAAGTCATATTTATGTTAATAACTATGATAATAAATACGTTTTTGAAATACTAATTAACTCCATAAAACATGCTTTTCTAGATAGTTAAATTTTATATTATGAATAACTAAAATTCGAATATTTAGATTTAAAAAGTTCTAATTTCTTTATCATAATCGATTTTTATATCTAAATTAGCGTATCAAGTAGAAGTAAAATTATTACATTTTTATTTTCGAATTTGTTCTACTTAAAAATGATTAGTTAAAATTTTATAATATTCATAGATCTATTATTACTGAATAACTAAAATTCATCTTGATTTAATTTCAATGCAGTTCTAAGTTAGAATAAAAGGGTTAGAATTAACATTATAATGTATTGGCACAGTATTTTATAAATATTAGATTTATTGATTAGAATAAACCTTTTAACTTTTGCTTATCCACATTCACTCTAGAGACATTATATTATGTAAATGGTTATGATGAAGTTTATTATAAAGTTACTTTTATTTCAAGGTCTTAGAATAAGTTTTTTCCACTTAATTATCAATACTTCGTTTATTATCATAGAAATTTCCTGAACAAAATTCGATGCATTATGTTTTCAAGTAATTTTGTTTTTTTATCTTTGCTACGGCAACATGGCCGATAATGAATGCTTCATTTCCTCCTCACAATTCTGTATTTTAGTTCTATTCATCTCATAAGATAAGCGATTCATTTTTTTTTGTCAACTTAAAAGCTATACTGCATATCCTGTTTGAAATCTTATTTCAGAGGATTAAAAGTTTGAAATAGTGTTTTTATCTTGTGTGTTGATAAAAGTCAGTTCAATAATTAATTTCCTAATTAAAATAGTATAACGGATGCTGTAATGTGAGTAAATAAAATAATATATTTTTTAAATTAAGAAAATCAATTCTTCTTGATTATTTAAACTGCGAATTTGGATGCATTTCGGATACAAATTCTGCATATTTTCAATATTTCATTACATGTATAATTATAATTTTTATATATATTAAAAATTAGAGTAACTGGGGTATTATGGAATAAGAAGGTTATATGAAATCGCATGGTTTCTCATAGAGGAGGCAATGTTATGAAACTGTAATAATGCAAAATTTTTACATTAAGTAGCGATATCCTTTGGCCTGTTTCAGTTTCCTCGGTGGGAAGCCTGGTGGTATAAAATAGAGAATGTGTTTTCATCAAATACAAAAATTTTTGGGACATCTGAAATCATCAGATTTGCAAAGACTACAGGTAAGATGATAATTGTTTTCTGAGTTTCTTAAGAGTATTTAGGAAGAACCTTTCATAATATCTCTTCGTATTTTGAGAAATTTGACATCTATTAAAATAGGCTTCGTTCAAATATTATCGTATGGGTGGTGACAATATAGAATAGTATTCCATATTGCCATGTTTAACTACTATAATTTAAACTAACGTTTGATCCATTAAAATTTAAATAGACATATGATCAGACTACTTTCTAAATTAGACTAGTCTAAAAACTATTCTAAGGTTTTTTTTATTTTTCTAGTAGGCGATCATTGTGTCTAAGCGAAAACCTTCACCAGCCAAAAGAAATGATACAAATATTGAATAAACAATGTTCTAAGTACATATTTATCTAATTCTCTTGGAAAGAACCTGGAAAAAAATAGTTTTTCTAATTATTTGAAAAATGAAATACTATTCCATTTAACCCACACCTTTTGGGCAATATGAAATTTTGCGGGTTTAAATATTTTTTTTAAAATTACATGATAGATATATAAACTATGATAACCATGTTTAAATATGTTATATGGGAATGTCCATAGAAAGTAATAATACTTGAGAAACCATATAAGCTTTTTTAGAATTTTTTATAAATTATAAAAATAAAATAGTATTCCATAATACCCCAGTTATTCTATATGATAAGAACTCAACAAACTTTTATCTTTTATTCCCAGAATGTATAGTGCTGATTTGTAATCATCGTTTTTGCGATTTATTTAAATAATAAACATTATTATTGTAAGAGTTACATAAATAGACTTAATAATTATATAATTTGATTATTTTTGTAGTATAAATTTTCTTGATTTTATTATACTCGAACTAATGCTTTACTTAATTTTCTCTTATAAATTTATTACTTAAAATGCGTAAAAGTTATATTGTGGTAGTAAATCTATACACATGTATATGTTCAGGTTTGAACACATTTCCTACAGCAATATAATTATAATATATATTTATAGAAAGCTTATTCGTGAATTCGTGATAGATATTGTGAAGAGGGTTCAAGTCTAAGGTGATTAGACTAATCGAATCTTTAGATTTATTTTTTTTTAGATTAAATTTAATGCACTGATTTAATTTTAATGAAAACCATCTGTTGAAAATTTATTCAAAAATTTAATTAAAAATATTTTTATTACTTATTAATTTTTTGTAGATAATTTGCCATTAACGTTGATTATTGTGATTTCTGAACCTTATATAATTCAGAAATTCTAATAATTAACATTAATTGCAAATTACCTGCAAGAAATTAAAATTTAAGATTTCTAAATTATAAGATTCAGTAACATCTTATAGTATCTCATATTAATGTTAAAAATATATATATATTTAATGCTTTCCTATATTTCGCTTACCCAATTTCTTATTTTTTATACAGCATAGTTAAAACAAAAATAGTACATTTCTTTTAACTTTAAATAAGAAAATATAGAATGAAATTTTAAAAGTATTTTTAAAAGAAAACTTTAATGTTAGTTCCTACTATAGTTTTGAAAATATGAAATTTACTATATGAAATTTAGATTTTAGTCGATAAATTTTTATAAGCTTTTAATATATAAATCAAATTTCCTTTCAGTGAAATGTATAAATTCCATCTTATATAAGAATTTTATATATTTTTCCAAATAAATAAATAAATAAAAGCTGGAATACAATTAACAGAGTTTAGTATATAGCCCAGTGGTTTTTAACTTTTTCAGAATGCAGAACACTTTTAATCATAAAAAGTTTTGTGGAACATTAAAATCAGTAACACTTATATAAAGGTGACAGAGTATTCAAACTAACAAAAAAAAAATAAATCTATATGTAGTTCGTAACATATCTTTTATTAAAAATTAGAGACTACTTATATTCATATATTTAATAATTTTTAGAAACCAGCAATCTCAATTATGCAAACACAAATAGACGTGCAATAAGAAATTGTTACATAGCATTTCTTTTTTTTTGCAAAAAAAATTGGTGGCATTAATGCAAAATTGGTTCAGTGCATCTAAGGGTCATAAGAAAAGTTAGGAGACTAGATATTTTTCCAGATTTTTTTTTTTTAAATTTATAATCCATTTTAAGTGTTTAAAGAGCTGTATTAAAATGATATTGCGCAACTAAAAAAAAAAAATCTGGAAAAATATCTAAATTTATAATCCATTTTAAGTGTTTAAAGAGCTGTATTAAAATGATATTGCGCAACTATTGCTAATTAATTGCTATTTGCCATTAAACTTCCTCTATCTTTTAATGCACTTTTTAAATCACTTTCTAATTTCTAAGTGGCTGAATCTTTCCAGGCTTTTCCGTATATCTTCCAGATTCGTGAAGGATCAGCCAGATTGTTCACTTCGAAACAGGAATCATTCGGCTAAAATTCAAGCATTGTCATTTAATAAGAAAAACTGTCGAAAAAATTTCTATCTTCGTTATAATTGATATTACATCATCGGAGATCTTTTTCTAGAACCTACATTTAAATCCTTAATATACAAAACATAGCAATACAAGAATCATTTGCAAAAAGAGTTATTCATTGTTATGTAACACTAATGTTGATACTTTGGGGAAGTTGTGGTAATGATGATGATAACAATTAATAACAATATAATTATTTTAAAATTTTAGTGTCTCCTCCAACTTTAGTTATCCCCAGGGGAAATTACTTAAAGGATGAAATCAGATAATGTAAAGAGGAATGTCGTGTGATGCCACCGCGAGCTGTAGCGATGAGCGCAGAACTCGAGAAGCGAAACACAAACGATTGTTTGGCACAAAAATTGGCCAGTGTGCATGCACAGACGGACAGCTTTCTTTTACAACTGTGCATAACGGCAGACCAAGTGAAATGTCCATGATTTTGTACAAATTTTGATTAACAATTTATTGAGATGATATCATATTTTTGCAGAATTGATGGATTTTGCTGCAGAGGGAATACTTAAATAAGATATCTCAGTAGTTGTTTAGATGTTAGAAAGTGAAAAAAATCTAGTTTTTGGAGTAAGACATATTCGGAACTATAGCCTTTCCAATTAAATATAAAATAATTATTTAAAGTTTAATGAATTTGATGGAATTATTTCAAGATCAGTGAAGCCACGTATTAATTATACCTAATATATACAAATGTTAATTTGTCTTGGTGGTATTTTACCAAAACTAAAATTGTTATCAGCATGTTATATTAGTTTCTTATAGATACATTTTGATTACTGTACTGATATTATTTTTTTCCCTATTAGTTTAAAATGGAATCACGAGAAGAAAAATTATGTTGGATAGTTGAGAAAGACAGTAATGATATCGTGCTAGGAAGATGCAGGAAAAAGTAAAGCAATAGGGAAAGAATTATATAATAAATGTAAGCTGGAATTAAAGAAGCATGGAATATTACAAGTAAATAATCAACCAACGCTTCTAACAGAGGCTATTAAAATCGATAATAACAAATTTAACGAAAATTTGATTTATCAGCATTATTGTGAACCAATGATTGATATCTGTCAAATTTTGGATTAACATCCAAAACTTTTCTTACTGTTTATACCATTTTAATAAATTATTTTTACAGATTTAATATATTGTCTAATGTTTCCAATTATTATTATGAAACATTTGATATACTTTATTTAAATAAATGTATTTAATAATCTATTAAAATACAGTGAAACCCCACTCGTGCATTCCCGTATCGTACGACTTTCCCGCTTTAATGTTTGCTTACTAAAATGTCAGAAGCATCGTAACGCTGACGTAAAATATGGCGGGAAATTCAATTTTTGTCTGGCTTACTAAAATGTCAGAAGCATCGTAACGCTGACGTAAAATATGGCGGGAAATTCAATTTGAAATTTGTCCGGATTTAGCTGGCACACCCTGTATATAGTATACACAGTATAACTTTTTCCAATTTAATAAATACTACTAACAAATGAAAATTTTACAGGTTTTGGTATACTAAATATATTATTGTAATATTTTGTAATTAATAAAAATTTTACCTTATGCATGCTGAATACATTTCAACAAGTTGAAGAATAATTGGAAACATATCTTGAGCTAATTCTTTAGCTTCATTATTTCCACTGTCATTCTATAAAATAAATAGCTCATTTATATAAAATCAAATATTATGAAACTGGCTTTAGTAAAGATTTAAATTTACGAATATTTTATGAAATATTACAGTTATATCAATTTTGAAATTCAATATTGATATATAGAAGCACTCTTCAAGTTATGGAACACTACTTCTGGAACGTTACATAAGTGAACTTTTTAGATAAATTGAATTAGAATAAATCATCATTATGATAAAATTAAAAATAACATTATATATTAGCAACTATACACAAGACAACAAATATATAATATGATGCATATGCACCTATACAGTTTACTTCATATATTAGAGAATTACAAAAATATATGGTCACTTTTCTATTGATAGTATTATATTAATTATAATCATTGTTGTAACATTGTTACATAAGATTATAGTCACTCAAAAGTCTAATAATATAATAAGATTATAGTAGTATTCATTTAGTACGTGATGATTTTAAAATATTTTTCATGGAAAAATTTTTTATATAAAGTCAAAACTTATATTAGAACTTTTAAAAGTCAAACTGATAGAAGATAGTGTATCTGTTTTAGAAAGGATACAATTTCTGTTCACTGTTGTACACAAATCCTCCTTTCATTCTGTTACTAATTCTAAGTTTTCATTAAAAATAAAAACAAAACTAAAAATATAACATTCCACTATATGAAAATATAGTACATTTGTAATATCATTATTGTTGTTCAGCTTCATTAAATCATTCCCAAAAAGATTTCTTTTTGTTTCCTGAATTTAGAAATTAAATAGTTGCCATACATGCTTATTTATAAGCAAAAAAATTTAAAAAAAAAAAAAAAAAGGAATTTTTTTTTTAAATAGGTTATGGCTTATACACAAGTCAGTTAAAAATAAAAAATTTCCTGAAAGATTTAAGATTATGTGCTTGGTCATATCTTATCCTCATCATGCTTTTATTCCAACCGTGTGTTTGGATATTTTTATTCTTAACAATAATTCATTACAAACTAAAAATAAAAACAACACTTAAACAACAGTTAATAGTTTATTTCCTGTAATATTTGCAACTAATTCATAGCTTTAATCAGCAGCAAGTTGCAGCATAGTGACAAAATCAGTAAGCCTAGTTAAAAACAGCAATTTTTAAATTCAAACATTCAAATATTACAAATGGAACAAAATAAACAGAATCTATAAGTCTGCAAATATAATAAAAAAAAAAATCTTAAAAAAATTTTTGTGAGAAGATAACTTGATATTGATTTTAAATTTAATAATTATTTTCTGTTATATTAACAGGAAATTTAATTATAATTGCTTTTAAAGGCAAAAAAATTCATATATGCTCAAATTCTTTTGAATGAAATATGCACATGGCTTAGGGAGGCTATCTGTTTAACTATGTTTATAATATTCTTATATTGAATCTTCTTTAATATTTTGAGTGACTTCTTCAAAAAGCCTTCTGTGAGGTCCAAAGGTCAATTCCTTCCTAAACTGTTAAAATATAAAGATGTTGTAAAAATATTTTAAAATTATGTTGTAAAATTACTTTCAAATAAAAGCTTTCATTATTGATAACCAATAATGTTGTGTACTTATAATATGAAAGGAAATGAAGTTTAAATACTGTATGTCACTAAAATATGTGATGTTTAAAAGAACTAATGTGTATAGTATGTTTTAGTTGTATATAAATACTGAACTAATTATAGTTAACTTTTTTTAAAATTTTTTGAATTAACATATTAAACATAATTTATTACATTGAAAATTGGAATTCACTGATGTTAGGATATAATCTGATCTATAATTTATACAGTAGATAGCTTATTACAGCTGAAAAAGTTTCATATAGTAATCTGTATATAGTAAACTGTGAACTCTCCAGTTTTTCCTATTTAATAAACATGGTTTATTTTCCTCAACCTGAAGTGTTTGAATTTATTTAACAGATTGAAAGGAAAAAGTAGATATTATTATTAAGAAATACCTCGTTACGAATATAATGCATTCATAGATAGATAATTTAGATTTAAATTAGTTTACAATAAAATTATGAATTTTTGTACAGTTTACTGATACTTTGTGATTTTAAGTATTATATGCATACTTTAAATATTCTTTTATTTTTTTACCAGCTATATGCAGTTTTCCTTTCAGATATAAAAAAAATAGTAGTGGCACAAATAAACTATATCACTTATATGATTTAAGATGTTCACATGGACCAAAAATTAACATCACCAAAAATCAATCATATCATCTGATCAAAAATTAAAATATTCCTATCAATAATTTTAATCAACCTAGTTCCGCTGCTTCTATTAACGTAGTAAATAACACCAAGCACTTGAAGCAGGACAAACACATGTAGTTTACATATATCTAATAATAAACTTGTGTTTGTCCTGCTTCAAGTGCTTGGTGTTATTTACTATTCCTATCAAATTTTCAATATGCACTTTCATTATGTATTTTATATATATCTCAATATTATTAAATTCATCATAGTGTAAAATTTACTTACTATGCTTGTTTACAATTTAATTTATATACAGTAATATCCTGACTTACATGAACTCGGAATTATGCGGTTCTTGATTTTTCATTTGGCAACACTGCTGCATGCTATCTTGCTATGATACGCATTGGACGCATTTCGCAGGAACTCTACATGCACAATTACAATTCTACGATCAACGAAAGTTTAGATTGTTTTGTTATATGTTTTCTAAACCCTTAAAAAACTGTCATCCAAACGAAGTAAATATAATTACAATTCTACGATCAACGAAAGTTAAGATTGTTTTGTTATATGTTTTCTAAACCCTTAAAAAATATTAGAAAGATTTTCAAAAAGTTATTTTGATCTTGCTTGTTAACAGTTGTGTTGTAAGACCTCAAGTATTGCTTCATAACCAAAACATTTTATCATCTTTTCATCTAATATATTCTTTTATTTTATTGAATTAAAACATCACTAGTTTGGTTTATTATTCTTAGGATATATCGTGAAAGAGCAATAACTTTTTCATGAAGGATCGGAATCAAATCACAGATTAAAATTATAATTTTTTAGGGGAATCCGGATTATGTTTGCTGATCGCCATCATCATGAGACTGGACAATCGATGATGAGTCCTAACTAGCTTGCATTTTCATTTCTTTATATTAAAATATAATAAACCTCAAATAATTTAATTTATTTATTATCATAACAAAGTGAGTTATTTTCTATAAAACAGTAATCAGTTTATTTAATTATTGGCGAGTTTCCAATGTTAATAGGGAAAAAATAAAATGTATAGGGAAAATGAAAAATTACACGAATAATCAAAATTATACAAACAATATTTTTGGGATTAATTAATTTAAAAGATTATTGTAAAAATATGGTGATTTTATAGCCTGAAGTTATGTAAAACATTATTGAAAATTGGATCTTGTAGTAACATTTGAGGTTAAGTTAGGTTAGTTATATTAAGCCGCTATATTCTTTCCACTTATAGAGCCCATCTCAGGCTGGCCATCACCCATGATGGGGACAATCAGATAATTGAAGGATGAGGTTCAACGGGCCGGGCCCGGAGCTCTCCTGAAAAATTATAGCCTGAAGTTATTATGTAAAACATTGTTGAAAATTGGATCTTGTAGTAACATTTGAGGTTAAGTTAGGTTAGTTATATTAAGCCGCCATATCCTTTCCACTTATAGAGCCCATCTCAGGCTGGTCATCACCCATGATAGGGACAATCAGATAATTGAAGGATGAGGTTCAACGGGCCGGGCCCGGAGCTCTCCTGAAAAACTGGAGGTGAGGACCTGGATTTGAACCCGTATCCTCCAAGATAGTAAACCAAAGCTTTACCACCCGGTCATCCGGCCGTCGTTAAAATTTGAGAGATCGATATTTAATTTGATAGAAAGATTCATTAGGGAAGTAGAATACATTTGTTAAATAATAATAAATATAATAAATATATGATTTGATAATAAATATTGAATTACCATAAATCATAAAATTTAAATCAAAATTTCAATTGGATTTCTTCTAAATCCATGTAGAATTTAGAAAATACTGCATAAGAGTCGATTTAAATTGGAAAGATACGGAGGAAAAACGATAAGCATTGAAGTGATATTTTCTAATTTAATAGGAATTTAGGAGTTTTAAGTATCTGTATCATTATAATATGATAAATTGATAGCATTTTAAGGGTGAATATATAATAAAAGTATCTGCCGGTATCTGCAATATCTGATGAAAACACTGCAGTATCTGAGTGTTTGGTCGTTAAATAGAATGACAGCAAATAACAGAAGAACTGAAGGAACTTGATTCATGATATATTTTAAAAAACGTCACACAGTTTGTGAAGACATAAATCGTCATACTGGCTTTATTATCCGTGCATGTAGAACATTGGTATCCAATGCAAATATCGCTGTTTTACGAAATATATTCATAATTAATGTTCATAATATTTTACATATTAATGTGTAATAATCTACGGAAGACTAAAGCATTAGGTTTGATACTTTTCAAACCTAATGCTTTAGTCTATTTAGCTGCTATTTCTGTATTTATTTCTTTAAATTTGCTTATGAAAATACAGTGGTGCCTCGCAATTCGACACTAATCCGTCGCCGAACTAATGTCGAATTGAGAAATTGTCGAATTGCAGGACAATATTTCCCATATAAGACTATGGAAAATAGATAATTCGTTATCGGTCACCATCCCACTTCCCTAACGGGTGAGGTGAGAGAGCTACACTATATTATTTACTTTATTATATGGGTTTTACTATTGTATAACATACTAAAATACAAAATACACTATTTTATACACAACACACAATTTATTAGCCCTTGGATGTTGGAATGAGTTCCAGCAGACACCCTAGCACTTATAATCTCTTTGTGTTGCAAAACGTTGCCACAGTTGTCCTAGGAACGCCATACTCAAGTTACATTTTAATTGAGACACCCTAGCACCTATAATCTCTCTGTGTTGCAAAACGTTGCCACAGTTGTCCTAGGAACGCCATACTCAAGTTGCAAAATGTTGCCACAGTTGTCCTAGGAACATCATACTCGAGTTACATTTAATTGTTCTACTTTCTGTACTTTATCTATAAATTTTTCTTCGTCTCTTTGCTCAATCAAATGTTCTTCTTTTCGGAATTATTCCTCTGGTCAGTTCTCTTTGAACCCATCCTTACATTTCACTCAAAAAGATAATAATAATTACAAATTTTTTACTTTCTGAAAAATGTAGAATTGAAAATTAGCACAAACTACACGGGCAAACACCAAAGTAGCCTAAAAAAGAACTGATAAATAGCAAATGACATCACACAATTCTATGCACGTGCATGAGACAACCCGCGAAACTCAAATGCCGAATTGCGAGGACTAGAAATCTAGACCCACTCGCAATTCGACATTTGCTAAATATTAGAAAAGTGTACTAGAAAAGTGTTAATTCGCTTTTATCTATAAAAGCAAAAATATACAGGATTTCTAAATAAAGATAAGTAACCTTTATCTCATATAATATTTTTTTATATAATAAAGTTTTTCTTGTGATGACTTATAAAATATTTAAGTAATATTTTTAGGATATCAAACGAAAATTCAAATTATTATTACAGTTGAATGTACATATACACTCCCACATATACATTCCTCTGTAACAATAATTTGAATTTTCGTTTGATGTCCTAAATTCACCGAAATCATATATGTAGTTTACATTAAATTTAAAAAGGAAAACATATTTCTTATAGAAAAAAATAATTTTAATCAAATTTAAGAATTAAAGCATACCGTATATATTTTTAAATTTTTTAATTTGATTAAGGAATTTTTCTTTTCTGTCTATAAGAAATATATTTTCTATTTTAAATTAAATCTAAATTTATTAAACCATATAATCCAGAATCTCATTTTCGAAATGTTTTGATACTTTAAAAAAAATTTCACCTTTACTTTAGCTTTCCTGCAAATTGTTACTTGTTTGCAGACAAGGAATTTTGGATAAATAAATATATATTTTTTCAAGAATTGTATAAATTGTTAATTTTAAAATCCTCCTGAAAAGTTAATTAAGCTCGATAAAAATATATAGTGATCGGGGGAAGTCGCCATACTTTTTCTTTTTGACCCCAAAACTCATATTAAATTTGAATATTTTCATTTCATATTTTTTGTACTTAAACTTACAAGTGTTTTGCATATATGACTCCATCAAAAACTTTGAAATAACAATCGGGTAATTTTTTATAATTTTTTAAAAAAAGCTACAATTAGTTATGTTACCCGAATATTCGGGGTAAGATGCCACTCCGTTTTGGATGATATTCACATTAATAAATAACAAAAATGAACTTTTTACTCATCCTAAAAACTTCTTGTTAACTATACTATGTATATTTTAATAGGATAAATTATTAAATTCAATAAAATTACAAGAAATAAATAAAATCAGCTATTTAGATATTATATACATCTACGGTGGTCAAGTTGCGGCTTTTGAGCCACATTCGACTCTTTGATGGCTTTAGTGAACTCCCTATCTCGAAAGTCAAAAGTTAATATAGAGCAATCTCTTTTAATTAAGAAAGATGAAGGAGTTGTCCATTTGTTCATATAAAATAAGCTATCCCAAACACTTAGGAAAGTGGATTAAAAGTTTTTTCTAAGCCCTTCATATACAATTAGTATTAAACATATAATGGATTATTTATCTTAGCCCTTCATATACAATTAGTATTAAACATATAATGAGTTATTTACTAAGCCCTCCATTAAACATATAATGAATTATTTACTGTGTAATCACATGCCATATTTTTCATCATCATATTTTTATAATCTCCTTTTTAACGTTCTCTAAGGTAGATATAGGCCTATCATATATCTATGAAGCATTGAAGCAATTCATGCCTTCTCTGTTTGTATGTTATGCTGCAAGTTTTAAACTTTCTTCGAATCAAAGATCTCCGCTTGGATCCTAATATATGTTCTTATTATTTAATTTATGAAAATATATCATAAATATAAAAATTTAAATTCGGCATCTAAACTTGAATCAAAAGTTGCCATCTTTCCCGTCGATCAAGGTGAAATTTAATCTTTAATCACGTGACTTAAAATGGCTAAATTAGAACGACATCGAAAGCAAAGTATTCCTGAATCAAAAGTTGCCATCTTTCCCGTCGATCAAGGTGAAATTCAATCTTTAATCACGTGACTTAAAATGGCTAAATTAGAACGACATCGAAAGCAAAGTAATATGACGTTGCAGTTTCCATTAGAAGAAAAACGTCTGTCTGAGATCTTACAGTTCATATAGATCATAAATTGGCGAGTGCATATCACTGTTCGTTTGCCATCAAAAGGCAAAATCAAATCTCATTTGTATAATAGTTGTTGAATCTTATTTTTGATTGGCATATTTACTAATAATAATAATAATAATAATCTCTATAATGGATCAATGAACATTTGTTGAACTTTATACTGTATTATTATGTAATCAATTAAGTGAAAGAGTGAAATGAAATGATTTACACTTAATGTTGCCAATTCCAGTTTACAGAAAATCACAAATTACTAGGACAATAATAAGAAAACTCTTATATCAAAAATAATTTTTAATTTTTTTTTTAATAAAGGGGAAATTATAAAAAGTTGCTAAATCTCTATATCAACAATTTTAAACTATATATTTCGTCATCAAAAAAAACATTAAAAAATCACCAAGTCTGGCAACAGCTTGGGCAACAGTAAGGCCATGTCATTCGTAAGGGCAAGACGTGCAGTGAAACCACCTAAAGACATTGCAAAGTTTTGAAAAGCAATTATATTTATCTATATGAATTTATTAAATCAAAAACTTACATTGATTTAATATTTATTAATTAAAAAATGTACACATATCAGATTTTTTCACTTAAGCCAAATCTGCATTATTTTAAATGGAGGATGAGTCTAAGCAAACTTTATACAGGGGATTAAACCATTACCAATTAACCAAACGAATCTAGCCAAACTCCCTCTGGCGGATAAAGTCCATATTAAATTTACTAAACGATTATTATTTTATTAAATTTAAGCTACAGTGCCACCATCTGTTGGATTAATAATTAGAATAATTGTTTAGAAAATTTAATATGGACTTTATCCATCAGGGGGTTTGGCTAGATTCATTTGGCTAATTGGAGGATGAGTGGTTTATCTTTGGATTTTCCTGTTTTTTGCATAAATTTTGGTGAAAATGCTACAATAAATGAACGATTAAAATTAAATAATATTGTTTATTTTAACAGATTTAACAGATATTTTAGTATTATCTGCAATATTTTTTTAGTTTTAAATACGTTATTTTATAGTGGTGTATCAATTCTGATCACAATAACTGAAATTTTGATTACTATAACAAGTTTTCTTAATGCATTTTAATGTGGATGATTTGGGACCATAAATTTTGATAACATTAAGCACTTGATAACAGTATCTGCGATTACAATAAGCAGCTTCTACTGATTTACTTCATTTGGCCAATTATCTTTAACTGCTAATTTATAATTTGGGAATATTTGGCCCCTTGTAAAATATGTATTTCTGTTCTATGTATTCTGTTTTTGGTTCATTTATAATTCAGCAAATCTGTTTTATCTCAAAATTTTTATGTTTGGTCTAATCATAGAAAATACAAATATGACATTTTAAGATTGATATTGAACCACATGTCTTAGATTAGTAGTGAGAAATTATCTGATGTTTATACTCATATGGTCAGCTGTTCTCTTGTTTACATGAATATCGTTTAAATTTTTTTTGTTTTACATAAAATATACCTATAATTTTAGGACTGTTTATAATCTAAAAATTAATTCAAAGAACAATGGGTAAAAACAAATGACTACAAACATAATTTGAAAGTCAACACCATTGATCTAAACTAAACAGATTGGATTATCTGATTTTATAAATTAAAGGAAAGGCTTTAAAAGTTTTCTTTGTATAAAATGCTAAAATAAATTTAATTTTGAAAAAATAATTAATTTAAAATGAATAAATAAAAGAAATAACTTGTTATCAATTATTTTTAAAAAGATATGACACTGTATTGGTCAAAACAATTGTAAATTGCAATAATTTAGCAAAAATTAATAAAAATCTAGCAGACAGACATCACAATCATATAAATTACAGAAATATTAAAAAAATAATTTAACTGAATGTGCATCATTTGTTTAAAAAACTTAATTCTTATTATGAAGAAAAAAAGCAGTTTTTATGCATAATTTTAAGAAAATTAGAAGAAAATAACTAAAAGGTAATTATTTCAATAATCTGTATAGTAAAGTAATATAGTTTAATTGCCAGGAGATAGAGATTGATTATTTATACAGGTGGAAAATGAGAGAAAAGGATTACAAAAATATTCTTCTTTAGTAACAAGAATTCTTTATAATAGTCAAATAATTATTACTGTTTGAAAGAAAATATGATAGAAAAGTTGAATATACAAAGTAGGATCAAAAAGTTTCAGGACTTTATTTTTAAAAATATTAAAAATTCAAAATTTGAGCAGAAAGTATATATTTAATTTAAAAACTTATACAATTTGGAAATTTTCTCACTAGATAAAAGAAGAGGACTAGTTGTTGTTTTGCTACGCATGCCAAAAGAATAACACTTGTTTTTACATAATACTGCATTGTAAACATGTTGGTATTTGAGCAGAGAGCTGTAATTGAATTCTGTTTTTTTATTGTGAAAAATATCTGTAAAAACTTTTAACATGAAGATTTTTCATCAATTTTCAATTTTTCAAAAAAAAAATTTTTTTAATTATTTTTTAATTTTTTTTGTGAAGTTATGGAAACAAAACTTTGTCACGAAGCTATACATTTGAATGATACAAGTGATTTAAAAATAAGCATATAAGCTTTGACAATGACTACTGATCTGATTGGCCATCAATCTTTTTTGATAAAAAGGGAATTAGTCATTATGAATTCATCCCCAAGGAAGTGATCTATTAATAAAACTGTATATTTGGATATTTTATGTCATTTAAGAAATGCAATTAGGAGGAAAAGAAAGAGGTGGAAATTGCTGCATTATAATGCTCCTGTACATCATGCTCAAATGATTACCCAGTACAGTAAGACTTTAACGTGGGTTATACATTCCAAGGAAATCAAGTGTTAAACGAAGTCATCTTAACATGTAAATAATAGGAACAGATGAAACAGGACAGAGAATAAAAAAATATACGTACCATTTTTTAAATTTTGTTTCGTAACATGTATTATTACTATTGTATTATATTAATTATATACATTTTTTATTGCTAATATTGATTTGTATTCATAAATCATTCATGAAACAGTTTTTATTGCTAATATCAATTTGTATTCATAAATCATTCATGAAAATCAAAAATATTCCAAGTAAATAATTTCTGTTTGTGATGAGAAATATTCTTCCTCATTTGACACTTTTTGTTTTCTCGTTACAAAGTCATTTAATGTCATTTGCCTTTTCCTCTTTTGTTCACCAAGCCATTGTCAATAACCAAAATATTGCATCCATGACACTTCTTGTCTTTGAACTTTTATCAAAATTTGGATCATTTTGTTTAAACTGATTCATAATTTCCATAATAGTGGCTAAACTTGTTTTGAGAAAATCCATTGCAAGTTCCGCAGCAGATTTCGTATATACTGCCTGCATTGATATCAAACGCAGTGCTAGACAGCATAGTAGTATCAAAGCAATAAACTCGTGCGATTTAGGATTTCAGTGATTATAAGGGTTTGAAAAACCCCGCCAAATGAATCAATAAAAAATATAGAATTCGGGGAAAAAAACTGTGTTAAATGGAGCAGCGTTAAGTGGGATCTTACTGTATTTAAACATTCTGTGACTGTTTTACAACATTCCTCTAATTCTCCTGATCTTGTGCTTTATGATTTTTACTTGTTTCTAAGACAAAAAAATCTATTTAAAGAACAGAGATAGAGATGAAACAAAGGTTAAGGCCACTGCAAAGGATGCGATAAAGAGTTTCAAAAAATGACTTTTCCAAAGTGTTTGCTGAACTTTCTGATTGATGGAAAAAATATGTGAATAGTCAAAGCCAGTACTTTGAAAAATTTGATAGCTACATGTATGTATTTTTTTAAAAGATCTAAAATATGTGAAGTCCTGGAACGTTTTGATCCTACCTTGTATAAAAACATTCTTTATCCAATGTGAAAAAATAATTTGAACAAAAATGATATACTCAGCCCTCGATTTACACGGTAGATACGTTCCTGGAAAAATCGTGCGTACCGAAACCGTATAAAACGAGTTGCAGAATTTATACAAAATAGAAGGTATGTTCAATTAAACTGTAAACTGTGTAAATCAATCTAAAGAAGATAAATTAAACTGTAAACCATGTAAATCGATCTAAAGAAGATAATGAAAAGTGAGGATATGTTCTTTATAACCGTGCTATAGAAGATAATGAAAAGTCGAGGATATGTTCTTTATAACCGTGTAAAATGAGTTAAGGATTAAAGGGAAAAAAGGGGATGGGTTCATTAATTTTTAGAGAGTTTAATGCTTATACTTTTTCAATTTATTTTTGAAAATGAAAACAAATATTAATTAACATCGAATATAGTACAAAAATAACAAATTAACAATATTCTGTACAAATAAAAACAATAAAAATATTCAAACATAAATAGGCGAGCTGCAAGCCTGAGTTGAATTAAAGACATAGATTAGTGTTGTATTAAAGACATAGATTAGTGTTGTATGAGATAATTATCGGATTTTGTAGTGAATTTAGTTATAGTGAAACAACATTATTTTGTTTTGTGTGAATAAATTGGACTATCGATTTAGTTATAGTGAAGCAAGATTGTTTTGCATTGTGTGAATAAATTGGACTATACGAAATGTAGCTTATATGAAACAAGATTATTTTGTTTTGTGTGAATAAATTGGACTATATGATTAGTGTTGTATGAGATAATTATCGGATTTTGTATTGAATTTAGTTTGAAACTAGATTGTTTATTTTGTGTGTAAATAAATGGGACTATATGAAATATAACTGTATTCACTCTTTATTAATCTGTTTGTGAATAAATTGGACTATACGAAATATAGCTGTATTCACTCTTTAGTGTGTAAATAAATTGGACTTTACGAAAGATAGCTGTATTCACTCTTTATTTAATCTCTAAAAACTCGTAAACCCACAAATCGTGACAATATGACACTCTTTTAATTTATAAATGGCAAAATGAAAAACAATAAAAATAAAACCCAAAAAAAATTTTTTTGTTTTCATTTAAAAACCGTGTAAAAGCAAAACTGTGTAAATTGAGTGCCGTGCAAATCAAGGGCTAGGTGTATTTAAATTAGGCTTACAACAATTCATAATTTTTTTCTTTTTTTAATTATTAGAACTAACCCGAAATTAAACAAGCAATTAAAAAAAAAAAAAAAAAAAAAAAAAAAAAAAAAAAAAAAAAAAAAAAAAAAAAAAAAAAAAAAAAAAAAAAAAAAAAAAAAAAAAAAAAAACTAAAATCGCCTACTTTTTGAATGTGTTATCTATTTTTTATTCATTTAGTATTTGATATTATTGGCTTTTTGTGTCCAATTTTACTGTGTGATTTAACCAATATAAATGTTGATGATAATGTCATTGTATAGATATTAATGTTAGATGGCACTAAGTATTAGGCAATGCAGGTAAACTATATGTTAGCTCTATATGTTAGTCTAAACATTTAGTGCCATCTATTATCAAAAATATAAATTAAAATTTTTATAAAAATTAAAAGTAATCTTGTAGATTAAACAGTCCTGCAGGATTAAATTATATAATGTTAAAATGATAATTAATGGTAGAATATCACTATCAGATTTCATGGAAATATATTAAATAGTTCAAAAGTTATTAGTGGGGGACACAGACAGACACTATCTTATAAGCATTCTTTTTCTTTGGAAAGTAAACTAAAAATGATACAAAAGTACATTACATTGCCCACAAAATCCCAATTTTTTTTGGCTGCTAAACTAAAAAGAAAAAATTTATAGCAAAATATCTAATATTCATTTTTTAATAAAAAAATTGTTGGAGTATAATATGATCCATTTGAATTAAGAGTGGAAAAGATTAAATGAATATTAGTGATCTCTAATATTTGTGATCAATAATTTTGTGTGTTTTCTAATAGTCATGATCATTTTGAAAATACAGAATGATTATTTTACATATTAATATTTATTGAAAGTAACGAATGGTTTTGAACATCCAAATTAATCTTCTGATGATTGCATATGATGGTTGGTTTTCCATTTCAATCAGTTCAGCAAAAATTTAAATGCATGTGTTTTGGTTTAATTTTTTATTATATAAACTAGTTAGCCCTTGGTCACTATGTGCCCAAATACACTAAAAAAGAAACATTTGTTTCTTATCTGTCAAATTTGAGATTTTTCATTTATTTAGTATAACCTTGTAAATATACCCTGAAATGTCAGCTGTCAAAATTTATAACAACAATATGACACAGAATGAAATTGGCAGGTAAAAATACACTTGTGGAAAAAATAAAATTACTTTCCGAACAGCCCAATATTTCATTCAATTATTTTAATATTACACAATTATTTAATCTGAAGAAAAATAGAACTGTTTTTAAAGTTACAAATAAAATTCTGATTTTAAATTGAAATAGCCTTTCTATAAATGAACTTTTCTTCCAGCAAAAAATTTTTATGATTATTATATTTGAATGCTAATACAATTAAATAAAAATATGTTTATCATTTATAATACTGCTACTGTATTTATTTTATTAATTATACAATAAAATATTTTTTAAATTAACAATATATTTAAATTTGTTGTATTAACTTGCAATCTTTTATCTATAAATTTATTTAATTTACATTTAAATTTTATCAAAGCTCCTCCACATTTATCAATTTTTGATAAAAATACAGGAAGTACAAAAATTTTATGATGATAGTAGTAAAAAAATTCAAATTTTTATTATGATGATAAATTATTTTAATATTTTTTTTTATTAAAAAGATAAACTTTTAAAAAACTATTTCATTAAATTAATTAATTTTGGCAATTAACTATTTCACTAGTCTTAGAAAACTGCTTAAACTCTAATATACAAATTCACAAACTGAAAAAACAGCACTCTTTGCAGTTGAGGAACAAGAAACTCTTTTATTCGCTAACATTTTCGACCAAAACGGCCATCATCAGGGTTTACAATTAGAACTCTACTAGTTCTCTACTAGTTCTAGTTGTAAAGCCTGATGATGGCTGTTTAGGTCGAAAACATTAGCGAATAAAAGAGTTTCTTGTTCCTCAACTGCGAAGAGTGCTGTTTTTTTTAGTTTGTGAATTTGTAATTTTGGCAATTTTGTATAAAATACCAATCACGAAAATATAACTTTTCTTTCTTGCTATTTCTTTATAACATTAGATAATAAAGAGATTTAACATTTTATGTACTGTATTTTGTATCCTATATTCCCAAATTTATGCAAATAATTGGGACCAAAGATTTTTACATAAAGTCAAATTTTATGAAAAATTGAATATATAATAAGTCAGAGAATACCTGTATATGTAATTAATATAAGATGAATGTTATGGCCTTTATAAATTTTTACAATAATTTGATTTATTTTTTAGATATTTCATCAATCTATAATTGATTACTATTAAAAAGAAAAAAATAGGAAGTCAATTCTCATTATTTGCAGATTCCATGTTCGACTATTCGCAAAAATTTATTTGTAACCACAAAATCGATTTTCGCGTAATGTACACTGCATATACTGTAATTATTTGTAAGTACTGTATACATATTAAAATAAGGTGTCTTTAAACAGAAAACACACACACAAAGCAAAGATGGAAATGTTAAGAAGGTTTGCAGGAACCTAATTCTATATTTCCCTTAGGTACAATGGTTCAGTATTTGCGAAGAATTTACAGAACATAACTATCGCAAATAATGAGAATAAACTGTATATATACTGGGCAAATGGTGACGAATAATGTCTTCACAACATTGGGAACCAATAGCAGAGATTTATCTGAATAAAAAAATTGATATAAACAGGTCTGATTCTGAATGGTTTCAGAACCATAATGGTTTATTGTAAAATAAGACTATTGTGAAGCAGACCTGTATTTGGTAGTGCTTGGCCACCTAGATTTCCAGACCTAAACTCTTTAGATTATTGTTTATGGGGGTAGATAAAAATACTGGTCTACAAGAGAAGGATGAAAACATAAGCATTGCTCTACTGCATTTTGGATGCATCACTCATCAAGGACAAATACAATGAATTAAAATGAGCTACTCATATGATTCACAGATGAGCTGCATTGTGTATTGAGACAAATGATGATATTTTTGAACACCTTTTATGAACATGTAATATTAATTTAAGAATAAACACTATCAAATTCAGGTCTACTTCACTGTAGCCTTATTTTGCAATAAATTATAGCTCCAAAATTATTCAGACCTATTGGACCTATGTTTATGTGGCTTTTTTACTCAGATAGACCTGTTATAAATTTCAAAGTTGTGACGTTTTGTCACCACTCATCCTGTATATATCATTATGCATTTATCTCATTCTGGCAAATAACTCGTCTTATGGATTTAATATATCTAACAGTTAATAAAAATAATTTAATTTATTTCTAATAATTAATATAGATAACATAGATTATAATAATTAATATAGATATTTCTAATAATATAGATCCAAGGAAAATTTTCCTAAGGGTGTTATAATTCGAGCACAAAAGAATGCATGGATGATAACAGAACTTATGAAAGATGAATTAAAACATGTTTGGGAGAAGATACCTGGCGCAATTTTAAAAGAAGATTTGCAATAAATTAGATAGCTTATTATATATGTTAGTATCTATTTAAATAGATAAAAATGTTTCTCATTTTTCAATACCTATTATAAAATCATTTTTTCCAATTCTCCAACTTTAAAATCCTACTGAGGCTTAAATTTGAAGAAATATGGTATTTACATTCACACAAATTATTATAGTAAAAATAAAAACATTACATATAATTATAATTACATGACGGGATACATATAAATATTCTTTATATGCCCAATATAAAGAATATATATATATATATGCCCAAGGGCAGACTAGACATATAGGGCTAATTATTTAAACATGTTCTAGACCTCGGCCGCGGTCTGAACCACAGTTTTATAAAATTTGCATTGCATAAACGAAGCGTCTTAGCAGACGCGGCTCAGACGAGGTCAAGAAAACCAGTTTCTAAAGTAAATTTTTAGACCAACCACTAGCCAGGTTTAGAATCTAGACAGTGTCTTCTTGTGCATGCGTTAAACTTTCAGAGTTTGTAGAATCCTCCATATTTAATTTGAATTATTATTGAGTGAAATATAATTTAAAGAATATATTAAATGTTTTAAGTGCAACTTAAAACATTCTTCATTTCTTCACTTCGAACTTCCACCATATTACTGACGTCATCGACAGAGCCTGAGATACTGATTGGCTGAAAATTTTCAAACATTAGAGGTGCATAGGAACTGTAGTAACAGCCAAGGTTTAGACAATGTCTTTGCAATGCTTATAAAACCACGATTTATCTGAATGCTGTCTAGAAGCAATTTTTGATGTAAACCATGGACTATAGAAACTCCATTTAAACAATCGGCCCATTATGTCTGTTGCAATAGTCAGGCTAACTGAAGGCTGATTTCACAATTACCAGTACTGATAAAAATTCAAAATAATTAAGTCAATTTGATATTCCCACTCAACTGTAATACTGATAATAATAATATTAATTTGTTACAATAATTACAACTATCACTGAAACATTATGATATACAGTTACAGTAATGTTTTATATATTAAATTATAAAAAAACATTAAAAAAAAATATTTCCATGTCAGAATTTTTTTTATGTAAAGAATTTGTATGTCAAGGAGTTTCTGTTTAAAGAGAAAGAAGTGAGATTACTGGAATAAGTTAATGCTCATAACAACATTGGATAAGGTAGTAATAAATGTTGTGTGTGTATGTGTGTTGGGGTTTTTGGCACATCAGCAGCAAAGGCTATAGTGCACCAGGAAGCGGTAAATGTAATTTGTCAAGGTTCAGGGCCAGTTCCAACCATGGGTTGCCCCACACCCATGGAGAGGGGCCAGAAGGTGAAGGACAGGGATTGTTGGGCTGGCTCAGCACCCCAAAAAAATTTTTCAGGAGTTACCAGACCTGGGATGCAAATCTGGGTCCTCCTGCATAGCACATAAATATTGTGTACATAAAAATACATTACGTTGAGGCTAAAAGAAAGTGTTTTAAAATGAATTAGAAGTTTTATAAAGATTCTTGAAAATAAGGAAATTATGTTGGGTGATGACCTAATATAGTAGGCCTACAGAGAAAGAGAAGATTATGCAATTTCTGATCCCTAGCAGCACATTATCTCATGATGAGGATAGGAACTTTTTGGCCTCTGCTCTATACTTTGATATATATATATCAAAGTATAGATTATATAAATTAGTCTAATAAATATTAATATAGGTTTTACTGAAAATTATTATTTATTTTAAAAATTTGTTAATTTTCAAATTTATATTGTAATAAATTTACAAACATAATAAAAATAATATATGTTTAAATTTTATATTTATGCAAAAAGTATAATATTCCATTCTAAATTATGTTTTAATTTTTTATTTTATAAGATTATTAAACTCATTAACTGTGCAAATTTTATTCTTATAAAATTTTACTATAGTTATTTTAACTTGAAAGTGCGTATAATTTTCTGTCAAGGCTCAACCAGTTATGAAAAGATCAAAAGAAAATTTTGCTGAAAGATTGAAACCATGGACAAAACTTCTCGGTCAACCTGTCGTTACTGTAAGAAGAAATTACATAGAAAATACAGCTATAGTTTCACAAACTTCCTGTTTGGCAAAGAAATACAAAAAACATAAAGAGTAAGTATTATAAATATAACACATATAAGTAATTTATTTGATGCCAAGAATGAATTTAATGCATGCGGAAAATTACGGTAAAGGCAGCAAACGGGTTAAATTAAATAAGTTTATGTAGGCTTAAATTAAATCTTTTAATATCTCTAGTCAGGGCCGCCGAGAAAAATTTTCAGGCTCGTGACAATGGGCCACGGGACATCTGTGGTCCGGGACCCACTTAAAAAGGGCATCACTTTGGTTTAATAAAAAAGCCATATAAAAACATTAAACATTTATTTAAAAAAGTGTACAATAAATTCAAAATTCGATACATTACATACCATATTATAAATAAAATAGTTTATTTTGGCACGACTTCTTTGGGTGCTTGTTTGGGTAATAGACAGTGCACTCTAGCGCGGGCTGCAAACTATCAAACACGTTATATGGCACGTCAGAGCCCTACGGTCGGGCCCTTTTCGATGCCGGGCCCGTGACAAAAGTGACATCCGTGACAAAAGTCACGGATGTCACCGCCTCTCGGCGGCCCTGTCTCTAGTTTTGACATTAATAAAAATATTATCACACTTGCTAAAATTTGAATTGTATTTGGATATTTTATATAAAATTAGAGTACATAAACCTTTGAAAAGAAATTAAAATTTTAAGTTTTCCCTGATATGATCAGAAAATTTTGACAATATAGCAAATGTAATGGCAATTAATTTCTTAAATGATATTTTGTATTTTCGGATTCTAGATACTGATGGCATAAATATTCACATTTATTTTTATAGTTAAATAACTATCATGGCATTTATCAAATAGGTAGTTCAATAAATCGCATTAATTGAATTATGATATTTTAGTTAAGTAATCATTTTTGTGTTTAAAGTTTGCTATAACATATTATTATTATGAAAATTAATTTGAAAATTATGAATTATTTCAAAGTTTAAAACAGCATTATTAAATATTATTATTTATATAATTATTTTATGCCATATTTAGTGATTTGTGGCCTATTCCAATATCTTACGTAACACAGGATCACTGGGAATGGAAACCGAGAATAACAGCATGGCTGACAAGTCAAAATAGTGAGTTCAATTACAAACAAGTAACAAAGTTACTGTATAAGATTTGTTAAACAGTAAAAACTATAGATGCAATTTCTGTTATGTATTTATTACAATATTTATTTTTCAATAACTGAAATTTGCTTACTGTATAATATTTATAATATCTTTTGAAATATATTTTCAATTGTCACATTCATTAATAATATTTATAATATATTATAACACATAGAAATAATACCAAGAATATATATATATATTCTTGATATTATATTATGGAACATATAACGCATTAAATAAATAAAAAATAACATCAAATGTAAATTTTTAATTTCTAGAAAATCACTCTTATACATTGTGTTTATCCAAAAATGTTATTTAGTTAATGAGATCAGATCAGAATGAATGGTTATCGAAATAATATTCAAATAGATTTTAAAGATTATTTTGAAGAGCTTTTAAATAGATTTTAAAGGTCGAATGAGATAATCTTTAAGCAATTTTTAATCTATGTTCGCTTTAAAGTTGTTTATACTATATTTGTAAAAAAATAATAAAACAAATAAGGTCTTACTTTTAATGAATACAATTATTTATATTGATAATTCTTAGTTTGATTTGTATAAACGAAATAAACTGTCTACTATGAACAAAATGGAGTTGTTATTTATCTATGACAAAATGCAAATTTTTCTATAAGGCTGCCTTTTTCAAATTTTTATAAAAAAGTGATTAGTTATACGAAACAAAAATGAATAGGTAATACGTATAAAGTTTGCTTAATCTACATATATCAGATAATAAGTTTTTAACCGAGAATAAAAATTGGATTCATAGTAGAATAGGATGAAATGAAGATTATTATGAATGCTTTTCATCATAATCTAAGTTAGAAAAACATAAGAAATATTAAACTATGTTTTTTAAAAAACTATTGTTTTTTAAATTTGTTTCATTAAATTAAACACATTTCCTTTACGCTCTTTAAAAAGCACTATTATAAAATGTGCATATTTCTCATAAATGCGGCGTTTTTGGGCTTAAGTTTGTAAGATCATTTTCATTATTCTGATGTAAGAAATTCATAGTTTGATTTTATCACAACCATTACGAGACATCCTGTATATTAATAATATGCTACATATTAATCTAGATGTAAGAAGTAAGAGAGAAATATACAAAACATCTCTTAACTTGAAATAAATTACATAGAGAATAAGTTCTTTTCTAACTTTTTAAATTTTGTAATAGCTTATTTACTAAAATTTTATTTGTATGATTCTTAAACTAAAACGCTTTATTGATAAAAAAAATTTTCATTATTATTAAAATTTTTATTTTAATATTTAAATATAATAAAATACTTGCTAATTAAATATTTTTCTTTTAGTGAAACTGCAAAATCTTCCACAGAAACATCATTGGATTCTTGTAAACGGTCATGGAATTGGTTTATATATAGTAAATTATGATAATACAAATTGGAAACTTTTATCAAAACAACTTCAAAGTGATCATAATGTAGGTAATATAAAATGAATTATTAATTTTAAAGCTTCTGTAAACTAATATTCGGAAATATTTTTGAAAGATGATATTACGACAATAGTTTTCATTACTTTATAAAATTTATTGTTAGTGTAAACATAAATATAATTATGAAATTTTAAAAAAGAATTCCCATTAAGAAATATTCACTAACAAAAGTAGAATAAGAAAAATTTTTATGAAAAGTGATCTAAGTTGCAAAACTGTTTTATATAAATTTGTAATAACCAAAAGTATTTAAGTGATCAAATAATTTGTTTTTTTTTTCGTAGTATATTATTTGTAGTATAGATTTGTAGTATAGTATTTTTAATAATTTTTTTAATTTTACACCAAATCAATCATAGTATTTATATATATGTATCATGTTTTGATATATAAACAATACACGATTAATTAATGAAAGAGAAACACAAAATAATACGGTTTTAGCTTTCAATCAGATGAATAAGTAAATAAATATAAAAATGTACACAGTATAAATGCATTTGCGAAAATTTTTATGCAAATATTTTAGTTTTTCTATATGTAAGCAGTTTTAAAAATCTGCTAAAACATTTCATTTCTTTACTTATTTATCCAATAGTTTCAGATATGTAAAACTGTATCAAAGTTTTATGCTTCTGCATTAATTAATTGCTCGGAGTTTATGGAACTTAATCGGATTTATAACGAATTTAAACGGTATTATAAAACTAATACCATTTTGTTTTCCTAAAAACTATGTCTCCAATCAGAAAAGGACTAAATTGTCCTTTTCTGATTGAAGGAGTAAATTCCAAGGATAATTTAGTCATAGTTTATCTTTAGATGTGTATCTTTAGATGAATGTTTATTTTTTTTAATTATCAATGGAAAGTATTGATAGTTATGAATAAAAAAGAAAAATATTCCGAAATAAATTATTTTATGTTTAATTTATCAATAATATTTTATGGGAAATATTAGATAAGAGTTCTGTTCCTTAAAACAATAAAAGAACAGTCAGTATAGTTATGGTTAGTGTTTGTGAGATTTATAAAATATGTATAGATATATTATAAATCTTCACAAACACTAACATGTGTTTATTCAACAAGTTGAATAAACTTCAAATTGTTTTATTCCTTCCTTACAGAGAAATTTAATAATGATGCATATTTTCCACTGAAATATAAACACATGCAAACATTCTCTTATTTATTACTAATATGACAGCCAAACAATTAATGAATTAGAGAGCTTGCATTGTAACGTAACATACATGCCATATTTACGAACAACAATTATGTAGTTAAAAATTATAAATTAAAAAAATAAATAAAGTCCAAAGACAAATTTGAATTCTTCGTATTTCTCAACTATTTCGACTTCTGTGCTTTCATTATTGCTTATAAATTGAATACATTCTTATATAATCTGAATTTAAATTAATTAATTGAAATTTTCTTGTACTGTATATTCGAGTTGATATTTATTTATAAAATATTATTTGATTATTTCAATAAAAGTATTTGAGTAATGTGAATTTCAATGCATAACCAAACCGCAATTAATATAGCAAAATTACTGTGATCAATTCTATTAATAAATATTTTTTATTAAAAATATATTATTAAAAATTTATTTGATGTAAATAAATTAATAAAAATTCGTTTAAACTTATCAAGCTATCTTTTTCTCAAACTACAACTTAAAAAAAGATAAGCATTTCTGGGGAATAGCTTCCTATCAACTATGCGAAATGCAACTTGTGATAAACGTGTTTCGATGACAGCTAGCTAAATTTATTAAGGCATTTTCGTCTAGACTGACTCTGATTTTTAAACGAATGTCCGAATATCAACTACCTCCTTAGTGTTTTGCGATTAATTTAATCGCAAGCGAACTATTAAATTCAAACGATTTTAGTTTTGCATAAGAAATATTTTATACGCGTTTTTTTAAACAAAAAGAATAATTTTTATAATGGATCTATTAAGATAAAAAGCACGCAAAAATTTATAATTTTATTTGTAAAGAAATATGTTTTCTTTTTATATTTTGATTAATGAAAATTTGTTATTGTTTTCTCTTATTTCCGCATTAGCGTAACCTTCTGAACTCGGATCTGCAATTTTGAAAAGTTTCAATAAAAATGACATTGCATATTTTTCTGTGTGAAAATAATATTTGACAGACGCATTTGGCATAAAGTCGACCTTAAGACTTGACCCGTCGTGCTATTAATCATATGAATGCAGCTCTGTAAAGTTCCGGCAACTTTGCGATACACCAAAAAAGAGATGTGTGCCTCTCGGGCTCCAGGTAGGTTACATATAGTTGTCCCATCAGTCAAAATATCACATTTCTTTCCAACCCCCATGTGGTCGACAAAAGAAAAAATTATATATATACACATATCTAAATGCTCATGCAAAAAAAAATATTATTGATATGCTCAAAATTAATGAATAATAAACATTAAGATAACTAAGAAATGATCATTATGTATATATGTCAATTAATGATTAATTTTTTATGAATATCTAAGCAATGAATTTCTATTATGCTGTTAACTTCCTGTTAACATTTTTCTAATTTTGTTATTCTAATTATTCTAAAAATTATTATAAAATTAGAAAAATCGGTTGATTGGTTCATTGTTTATGTTTTATTCGTTTTATCCAATTGTATTTATTCTTTTTTTATTACTTCCTCATTTTTTGAACATAACGTAATTATTACGGTTCAGTGAGTGCATAGAGAAAAATATTGTTCAGGAAAATAAATTTTATCTTTTTCTATGCTACATATAAAAAGAAAAAGAAAATTATGTCGCCTATTATGTTTCTATTTATAGGTTAAATCAATTTTTCAGCCAAAATCTGTACCACGTTAAGAACAAAAGAAAAATTGTACGAGATGTTGCTTTTTGATCTAATTCACTTTGCCTAATTTGGATGAATGAACAAAATATAGGAACAACTTTACATAGATGATCGTGATTGATATGCTGTTTATGTTTTCGTTGTAAGTTTATGTTGAGGATTTGCTATAAACGAGTTTTATGATAGATTCTCATATCGTTAAAATGAGATACAGAAAAAATTGGTCTATCATTATTCTGAACAAGTTCATAAATGTAATAAAGAAGTAAAATACCATATCAATCAAAGATAATAAATTCGAAACGAAAATATTAATTAATATTAAAATAACGAAAAAAAATTTATTATTAAAAACAAACAATAACACCTAATCAATTATCTAAACAGAAATATATATATATTCATATTTATCTATAGAATGAATATTAAATATTTTTCTTAGATACTTTTAGTTATAAAAATTTATTTAAAGTGTATTATAAGAAAGAAAAGCAATTAAGTTAATTTTGATATTTTTTGAAAGCCAGAAAATATTTTCATTTTAGCATTGCATGTATTAGTATTTTGAAGCAATGCTGATGATTAGTAACTTTTTAATGTATATAAAAAAGTTACTAATCATCAGCAAGTTTTATAATTTTGTCTAAAGATAATTAGAATTTAAATGAAAAAATGATAATATTTGATACTTATACATGATTCATCTATAAAATAAAGTGCACATGATTCGCACTAATATAATTTAGGCATATATGAGATGATGAAGACAATAATTGCTTTTTTTTTACTAATTGACAATTTTTTTCTAAGATCATCATATAAATTGAATTTTAAAATGCGTTACGATATAAACCAACATTAAAAATGTCTGCATAAGAATAATAAACTATAAATAGAATTATACGATTTGATCTGTATCAATAGATTATAAAGAACCAAATGAAAATTCGTGGATAAATGTAGAACTGGTCATTCGCAATAAAAATCTGTAAATCACTTAATAAAAAAAATATTGTCAACTTATTACTCGACCTGAAAAACTATCAAGGTCGAAAGAACTTCATATTTTATCTACGAACTTCATAAATCTATCTGTTTAAGGTACAGTGATGAAGCACAACGGGAGGGCTCGATCTTTTGACCCCCGATTATCATAGTCGGGCCTGGTCCGAGTAGAGAGATGATGGGGTGGTGGGCGAGGTCTATGGCACGTGCATAGCACGAGCAGGGGTACGCCCACCTTAGCAATAGCGTGGGCAAAGCTTGGTTCCAGTCTAAGAACCGGTTAAGTGTAGAATTGGACGGAGGAAGTATATGATTTGTAACTTTGTCTCATCCCCCTGGGGATATTTCCCTGATTAATTCTTCAACTGATGTCACTAAAATAAGAGGTGTTCTTTTGTACTACAAAATCCCCTACCAAATTTAAATAATTGTCATAATTATGATAATCTTTATGCATAAATTTAAACGATCAAAACATAATTATTACAATTCCGTTAATAAAATTCATACGTACGATTTCATATGATAGCTCGAACAGTTTTATTTATATGTTAAAGTTAAAATAGCAAAATTCAATTCGTTTATTAACTTAATGATAGTTATTAAATATATATAATTATTAAAATTATAAAATATTTAATTTCTTTACACACAACAGAGGTATGAAAATTCTTTGAGTTATATAGATTTATTACAAAATGTGTTCAAAATAAATATAATATCTTTAAGCTAAAAATTCTTTTAAGATATTTAATATACACAAAAAAAACACTCATATCATATAAATTTTTACTTATATGACAATGTTGGCTGTTTGAAAATAGATTTATTACAAAATGTGTTCAAAATAAATATAATATCTTTAAGCCAAAAATTCTTTTAAGATATTTAATATACACAAAAAAAAAAACACTCATATCATATAAATTTTTACTTATATGACAATGTTGGCTGTTTGAAAAACACATGAATAAATGATCAGATTTTGAAGAAATTGCATTTAACCTGTGATTGATTCTGTTGTAAATCAGTTGAGTAAAATTTTATTTTCCTTTTTTTTAAAAAAAAAAAAGTACAAGTAACAAAATTTTAAAACTACTTTTATTATTATGCAAAGTTTCAATTTGCAGAAATCTTCTCAAATTAATAATTCATGTGTAAACTAATAAATCTTCTCAATTAATTATTATTTCTTATAATAATAATAATAACAACAACAACAAGTATCCTAAAAAGAGAGAAAAAAATTAAATAAAACGAATATTCAATAAATTTGAAATATTTTAAAATTTTAATATATTTATTCGCTAAAGTAATATTTAAAATCAATAAACTAAAAAGAATCAAACTTCTTTAGCAAACTGAAAATATAAGTCTAATATGCTGTACTAAATTTTAAAACAATTTTAGATTTAAAATATTCAAAAAAACAAATTTAAATGTAAAAAATATTCATGTTTAAGTTAATTTAAAAAATGAAGATTGTTATTATCCACTTCATAATTTAAATATAAATGATATAGACTTACCTGAATATTTAAAAAAATAATTAAAATATTTCTGAAAGGTTATAACTTAAATTATAAGGTACATGTAAATAGAGGACGTTTTCTTTATTTTTAAAATTTCTTAAATAATAAAGTTTTGCATATAAAATAAAAATATGTAAACAATTGTTTGACACAGTATTTTTAATTTTCTATTTTTAAACCAATACAAGCATCGTATTTTAGTTTTATTTTAGTTTTTCTTTATGTTTAAATGATTTTTCTGAGAATTTTTTATTTTTTGCATTTGTTTCGTTCCAAATTAATCACTATAATAAAATTAAAAAATTGTTTAAAATTATATTGTAGAAATGATAATTTTTAAAAATAAATTATTTGTTATTCAATCTAAGTTCATGAAGTCTTGCTTCCACATTTTCATATAAGACATTTAAAGTTCATTTACATAATCATAGAACTTATATTACTGAAAAATCACAAAATATAATCAAAATTTACTTGTTAATTTTATTTTAATCATTTTATCATCGTATGAATGTCTTAAAAAAAAAAAAAAATAGATTTACGTGACCTTAGTTGCGTGGTTACATAATGTTAAAAGATGTTATATTCTTATAGCCTATTTTATCCTTATTATCTTTTCTCGACTGCTATTACGTTTTCTTATATTTCGTGATACCAGCAGACATTTTTTTTCTTTCTTAAATAGTGAATTACGTAATGCGGCCCAAGTTCCTAAACGAGTGAAGACATTTTAAGAGGGAAATGAGTACATGATGCAACATTTTAATAACGACTACCTTGTAATTTCCAAATTCATTGTAAACTCGCTCTCTTAGAGCTTCCTTATTGTTAGTCCTATTTTGTTTTACATTAAAACGTGGTAAACCAGTTTGCAGTTTTTGAAATGTGTTATGACCACAGTAAAAGTTAACGTTTACAGATCTTTTAGTGAGTGGCATATAATCCTATATTTTAAAATATGAAAAGGAAAATTAGTACGAACATGCTTTTATCGAGATAATTTTTATTTTTTCGTATTATTTTAATTCACGTTTCTACAAAGACATTTTTTTCTGATATTTATTAACATATATTATATAAAAAAATGTACGAAATTTTAAGGAAATTATTGAATAACTTGGTTGTAATTATCAAATTCTGATACTTCCGTCATATAGCGTGATTCTTCTGACCTGATCTCTGACGTAATTCTACTGTCAGAAAGAGATAGAACCACCATCAGTGTCTATTAAAACACATTATCGTTATTAATACAGTAAGATATGTTCTGTTTAGATGCGAGTTAATAGCTGGATCGCCACAGTGCTAAAAAAGATTAGAGATGAGAGATATCTACTTTGCTAGTACACTTGTCTAACCAGCTTTCGTCCCACACCATAAGAGGTCAGTTTAAAGTGCTGGGGAATAGAAGAAGAGAGAAGGGGTAATTTTTATCTAGAACGAGAAGATCACGTATGCAGAAAACGACGTCCACACCTTCCGAGCCTAAACAGTCTTAGGTCGTCACGATTTAAATAGTGGTACCACAGTTGGTTGATCTAGTATAATGCACAAGCCCTTCCTCTTTTTTTGTTCCACTAAATCATATGTTTGCCGTAAATGGGGATTTATTTAAAATTTTTAATTTTGAGTTCATGTTTGTTTACTGTATTAAACCTTTGAAACAGACTGTCTTTCTCTATTACACATAGAATTATATGTTTGAAATATGGTAATTTTGGTTCTTTATTTTAAAAAATAATAATAAATGTTAACACCGGTAGTAATCTGACAGTGAGTGTTTTCACTAATAACTTTTAAAATATTTTTAATTTCAAAATAAATTGCTAAACAGAATAAAAATATTTATTTTGGCAATTAAAAATGAATAGAATTTATGTAATTATAATTTAATTTTTATTTATTTTCATCAAAAAAATCTTGTCTTGACAAGAATGATAATAATATAGACATTTTAAAAACCAAAACACATAAATTTTAGCTACTATTAATAATTTTTTTCGGCCTACTTTCCTTAAAAGAGGAGAATAAGATTTGTAAATCAACATGATGTTTGCCTGGTTGTCTATATGCTTTCATTAAACATTTTTTTAATGGAATTCAATAGGAGAAATTCTGTCATTAAAGTGGATCTCAAAGCCAATTTTTTTAATCAATATCTTTAACTATTTAAAAATGGATGGAAATTCAAACTTCTGAGATATTTTCCTAATAATTTTTCAAGCAATTGGTGAACTTTTATGAAATTTACCAGAGAGGTTATGGAATTAAAGATTGTATATATATTTTTTAATGAAATATTTTTAATGTCTCATCTTTACTCATTTCAAAAATGGAGGGCATGTAAGGAAAGCAGCAGGCATTCATAAAACATTTATTAATATAAAAACTTGCAAGGTAAATTTCTGCATCGAGTAGAGTGAATATATATTTTCTCCCATGAATATCACATTATAATATCGAGTAATGATATTTAATATTATCGATTCATGTAAGATATTTCTTGTTTTATTCTAAAACTAACTTATAATTTATTCCATTATATAAACATAGCTTATTAAGTTTTAGGAACTTAATGATTAAAACATTTCAAAATTTATGCAATAATTTAACGAGCATTAAACTGAAACAATTTGCATTTCACGATAAAGAAAGTCTATATTAAGACATATAATGGCAAATTGACGAAAAACACTGTGTTTTGACCACACGCGAGAACCACATTGTCACGCGATTATCGTGATTCACAATACAAAGTTAAAAATAATAATAACAAGATATTATTTACGATTTTTAGAATGCTTAATTTAACGTTAAGGAACACGGAACGGTGTCCTACATTCGTACGTAGAAAGTGATAAATATTTCACTTTTTTTACTTTTTTCCTCCCCTTTGATAAACTTATGTAGTTTGTTCTTTGTTGTATTTTACAATATGATACATTGCGCTGTTTTGTTGATAGTTTTTACATCATTTAGTGAAATTATGTGTATTCGAAGAGCAGGTGTATATCCAACTATATTATTGCGTGAGAACTATTCGGTTTCACCTGTAACAATAATAAGTAATATTAGAAAGAGAAAGCTTAGCAAGTGTAACCACGAAACTGCAATTGTAGTTCCACCTGTTAGTAATAATAAGCAGTTAAATTCCGAAGTAAATTATATTCATGAATCCTACTGTGACATTGCCTAATAATTAGTTTTAAAGATAATTTATTCTCGTGTTAGGTTAGATGGCTCATTAAAAACTAAAATATTTTATATAATTATACGCTATCTTTGAATCATTTCGAGTTGCGTTTTTGGAATAATAATAAAATTATTCTTTTATTTCTGATTTAACTTCTGAGAAGAATAAAAGAAAATTTTCATTTTTTTTTTCCCAATTTTTGATGATAAATAACAAATTTAGCCATTTTCTGGCAATTTTACTCTGTAATTGCGCTATAAAGATCACTGATTAAATTTATTGCTTTCTACTATTTATCACCGAGAATTCTAATAATGATCTTCTTAAATAAACTTTTTATCATTAATTAGGATCGTAAATATCATAAAAATCTTTCGGTTCTTTGAAGGAAACAGAGGAGAAAAAATAATAATAATAACGTCATAAAATAATATTTATGATTTTTAACTCATGAGCATAAATGTAGCTCATAATTCGCTGAGAATGTTATGCTCATTTAGAATCTTTTCGTGTGGACTCGTTAACTAATTACATGGATACAGATCAGAAAATCTTAAGTTTTAATGTTTGCTTATTTAAATAAATTTATAATTATGATTTTTTTAATAAAAATTATAAATAAATCACCTTCGAACGTATAAATATCAAACACAAAACGGGATGAAATTCTTATATATATAGAGGGAGAATGTAAATGATAATGCCACTTCTATACCGGTTTGCCTTCGAAGTCCGTTAGCCTGACTAGCTTAAGGTTTAATGACCTTCATTAACTATAATTTAACTTCTGTTGTGGTAGAATTAAGATCGATATAATAAATGTCAGAAAGATTGACAAATAGATAGAAAAGAAGAAAAAAAATATGCCGTTTCTCTAATTATCAAAACTTCGATTTTCATTTTGAAGGCTAAGTCTAAATTATTATCTTCTATCAAAGTGTAAACTTTGAATTTTGGGAGGGTTTTTTTTTGTTCTTTAATGAAAATAAATATTTAAATTTTTCTTATCGTCTTTTTTCATCGCGATAGCATTTAAACTCTCGTCTTTCGTTCGGTTTAAGAGGTTATTTACTTTTTAACGATTTGTTATATCAATTAATTAAATTACCAATTAAAGTATAGGCTTATATCCAGGAAAAATTTCTTACATGCCGATATTTTTCGCTCTGGAATTGAGAAAAATTAATGACATTAATTTGTGATCGTTGCGTTTTCACATTGCGGGCTATATTCGAAACAATAATAAAGTTCATCAAATGATCTAAGCAACAATTCAATCGAAATGATTTATGTAATTTTATAAGTTAGAATAGATTAAATTCATGGATTCTGTGTGAGAAGAGATTAAAAAATAGTATAAACTCGTATAAATTAGAAAAAAATTGTTAGATATAAATTTATATCAAGTTAAATGTCTAAATAAAATTTGAAGTACTATAAAAGATAATTTGTATGCTTTAACAACTTCATTTTAAATTTTAAACAACAGACATGCTATCTGAATTTAAAATCTAAAAAAAAAATTTTTTTGAAGTTCTGAACAACATAAATATCAAATTAAATCTGCTGATCGAAATTTCAACCATTTTTTGTAGACAAACGTTGTCGTAGATAATTTCTACAAATTTTATTTAGCGATTAACAAATTTATTTTTTATTCTAGTTTTAATAAAAATATCACTGTATATACTTAACATAGATGCATCAGTGATAAAAATCATTCTTTCGTCATTGATTGTTCGTTCCTCACACTACCAGTTTGAGATCAGGAGATTATTGTGACTCTCGTCGATTATGACAATTACCCGCTGCGATTTTCAACTGTAAACATGAAATATTCTTGGTACCAGCTAAGATAATTTAGCATTTAAATGGTTTATTTGTTCAACCTACGCTTCGTAAATACTGTTAACAATCTCATCAATCGTCACTACTCTGCTTCCTACTTTATAAAGTTCACACAGATTACTCTGCTTCCTATTTTATGCATAAAATTCGCATAGCTTTCAAATTATAAAAGGTATGATTTCTATATAGATTTTTATATATAAATTGATATGTTATGATAAAATTTTAACTTTTTTTATAATGATAAATTTAATTATATTCGTGATAATTATTGTTTATTTATATATTTTAAATATCAGTGAGTCAATGATAACCAGTATTTCTCGGATTGTAACAGTCATTGCAGATAGTGAGAATTTAGATTATATATATATATATATGTCATATTTAAAATTTACAGATTAGTATAATTATGATGGATAAATGCGTTTTATATATGTTGTATCTTAATATATATTAAAAACACGAGAAAGTTTGTTGGCATATCAGATTTTTGGTTTACAGAAACGAGTCCTGTGTGGTTTACAAAATAAATAAATAAAAATTGCATTGTTGTACTCGTTCAGAACCTGTAAATGAGGAAAAAAACTTTAAAATGAAGACAAAGTGGTCAAGAGTGAATCCGTGTCACTGAGATTTTGTGTTCTAAATTCTTTACTATTAACGTGACAGTTTCTGTAACCAATAGATCTAAATTTAACTTATTATATAGATCAAAGCACATTTTATTTGCAATATTTCAAATTCCAGTAAAAATAAATTAAAATCTTTAAAAAAATTTTTAAATTGAACCGTTATTATTAAAAATGATGAAATTATTACATAAACTAGTCTGATAATTTCTCTAAATTATCCAAATATTCTTCGTGACGATTCAACAGAATTATTAACGAAAACACGTTTTTCTATATTCTTTTTTTATTGTTAGTGTGCTCTATATTATTATTATTATTATTATTTTAATCTTTAATATATGCATTTTAATACAGACTATTATTTTTATATCGTTACGATAAGTTCATCATTATCATAATTATGTATGCAAATTGTTTTAACCTAAAATAAACTTTACTAGAAACTTGTTTAATGATAGTTAAAGAAAAGCATTACAAAATTGATCTCTAAAAAAACAACCAACACATATATATATGATAACACATTGAATTAAATAAGTTTTATATCATCATTATCTGTTAGTTAAATATAATTATAATAATTACGTAATAGTTCATCACATTTTATTATAAACGACTGCATCATTGAAATGTATGGATAAAAAAATAAATAAACCACTCGGATTTCGGAAGAGTTCGGAACAATTAACCTCATTTTTAAGGCGAATATCTTAGAGAGAGAGAAAAAAAATAGCAAAAGAAAAATTGACAATTTAACTATCATTTGTGCCAAATAAAACCAACGAGTATGATAATTAGTAGTCCAGAAAAAGTCACATATACAGGTAATTGCTCAAGTTGTATTGCCTTTAGTCAAACTTGGCATTTGGTAATTATATTCCATAATGTACTCTACACGAGTTCTATTCTTGAATGGAACTTCTAGTACAGCCTTGAAGTCACAGTTATCGAAATTATTCATACATGTGTCCTTATTTTCATTTTTTATAAAAATATTTCTATTAAAAAATCAAAATTACGACTTTTCTCCGTTAAGAAAACATGCTATGAAAATTGATCCGTCTAACAAAATTCTATGAATACTTAATAATTGAATTAGGCGTGGAGTATATTAATATTTCGTACCTTCGCTCAGTTACTAAACGTCGAAATGGCAGGATTAACCCAAGTTGGTGAAGGTCGTGTCATTTCTCTTCCTGATTGAGATGATGCTATAGAAAACGGTGCTGCAATTTACGCTATCCGACGGAGATTGCCGAAACCTGTCGAGATTTGACCACGTGATCAAAAAAGGTGCGAACCCTTTCCTGCCCAAAGGTCAAGGAAAAATCTCTGAAGGGTTGTCGACACCACATAGAAAATTTTCCTTCTTTGAAGGAAAACGTAATTTACGATGCCTAATCAAAATTTAATAAATAATAAAAAAGCAAATCTAGCACGCAAGTTTTTGTTTACTTTTCTCGGATTTTTACACCTTTATTTAGTGCTAATTATATACATATATTTTTTCTTCTAATTTATAAATTGTGGCGCAACAACGCATTTCTGTATAAACTTTTATCTCTTGGAAGAATCTATAGAATTTACAATATCAATCATTGTATCGATTATATGCGATCAATTTATAAATACCAAAAATTCCAATTTAGATATCGTACTATAATTGAAGTAAAATTTGACATTGAAATATTGTCACTCATTTATTTCAACATTTCCGCATCCATCAATATAGTCGATAACAATCGTGAGACTTGCCATATCGCTGTTAGGTTGAATAGATAGCATCACTATCAATACTCCCGTGTAAACATCTTCAGAAAGAGAATGGTAAACATTTCGCCGGAAAAAAATATATTAGAATCAATATTAACTTAAGAAAAGTAATAAGATCTATTTATTTTACAGAGAACACACTCCTCGTTATAAGTAAATGGAATAGTGGAAAGAACGTGAATAATGCGTAGTCTCTACGTTTAGCAGAATAATAATAATAAAAAGAATTCACGCAAGACAAAATGGGTAATATTCACTGAAACATGTAAAATTATGGAAAAAAAATTTACGTACAAAATACGAGAAATTTATGCAAATGTATAAACTCAAAAATGATAGGGAAGGAACGAATTGTATCGTTTCAAATTAGGTATTTATTGGTATAAAAATATATTTTTATCGAATAATGATAGATATTTTCCGATAATTTCGGATGATGAAGCTCATTTTTTCGGCAATTTCTGTTTGAATAGTCTCAAATATCATTAAAATTATATATATAGAGGGCATATACGTATATATAATATGGTTCTGACTCAGTGGCATGTATCAAATCGTATACAACCATTCCTCGACCATCGAAGGGGGTAGTCGACCTGCTCTACCTCACTGCTAACAGCAGGAAATCGACTTTCAAGGTCGATCCTTTCTGTCACGTGACTGTCCCGTCACGTGATCCCCGTTAGTACGAACCAATGATAAGAGTTGTATGACTGGCAGTCACTGAGTTAACTCGTCTGTGACTTCCTCAGTTGCTGAGGCGCGCTGTTGGAAAGTGACGTTCACTTTAATCATTAAAATGTTACCGATATCGTAACACGGCATCATGATTGGATTTAAGGATATGCCCATTCTTTATTTTTTTATCGTTTGAGATCAATTAGATCATAGAAGGCACGACAATTATATAAAAGGTGAGTCCCGGTTTGTAAAATGCAGGTAAACAGGTGAATCTGTGTAGGTGGATTGTAGGATTTCTTTCGTAAGTAGTAAATGAATTATATGTAAATTATTCATAGATATTTTACAACTTTGTAGATTTTAATTGCAACGATATAGAGATTTCTTATCGACATATTCGATTAGGTGTAATTCAAGTAATCGATTATTGTGCTAATAATGCGATTTCTATTGATAAAATTGCTTTAAAACGAGCCTAAAAATGTAACATTATTAACATATCATATATATGTTGTTCATGAATCAAAAATAATTTCAGAAATTGGATAAAAATCCAATTTATGTATTAAAAATTGTTTTATAATGGCCTAAATCGAATTGTATTATAATAAATAAGGAAAAACTCTCAAACTGTTGAATTATAACTACAGTGCTGGAAGAATATTTATGTCAAGATCTAAACACTAAGTTTGAGAGTCGTAGCATAGAATAAGCTGGGCATTTAGGTCACGAAATGACAAAACATTTCTGTCGACATGCAAAATTTCCTTTCAAATTATTTGTATAATAAATGCATTAATATGGCAGAAGACGACTTTTTTTCAAGTTGCTCCAGATCTATATGGGGGATGGATTTGCATCCCCACACGACCCTCATCACGTGCACGGTTCATGAGGTCAGCAGACGGACGATCACGGTGGAAACCGGTGACGACCCCTGCCTCGGGGTGTCGGTACCCTGATCAAAGAGACTAGATAGTAGCAACACATACCATATGGCTCGTGATTCGCGTGATATTCCGCTGTTCGTGAAAAAACGTGGGTGACTCTACCGACTTTATTTATCGTCATCTATATATCCAGAGATGCTTTTGAAAAACGTGTACCGTTCACGGGTTATTCTCCTTTCTCTTTCCTTCCTAAATGAAACTAAATATTTACTCAATTTTCGAATAAATTTTCTTTAAAATTATGTTTAATATCATATCCTAGTCAATAATGATCAAATTCTGCTATTCCTGTTAGTTACGATTGTGATGAATGTTCTGTTTTGCAAGGAAGTATCCTTATCAGGGACAATTATCCGATATAGTTCTTCAAAGGAATGTTTTATGTGTTAACATGCAAAAATTGAAACTAGGTCTGGTGATCTATCACTGTAATGATTAGAGTTTAACCGTGTTCTCATTGTTGGTAGGACCTATATATATATCTGCGAAAACTCATAAAAAATTCAGTTTTATCAAATTCAATAATCTTACGTTTTATACATAATTCTAGTTATCAAAGCGACAGATCAGCATTTAGTCATGTCAAAAATGAATTCCACTTTCCTTAAATACATTTTTAAAAATGTTTTTAACTATAAAATATTATTCATAGTTTAAAACTCTTAAGTTCAGTTTCAAAAATAATTTTATTAGATATTATTAAAAGATAAATATCGGTAAATTTGATTTTCAAATATGTACCATTTTATTTTTTAAAAATTATAATTTATCTTAATTATATTCAGTTTGTGAAACATATAATTATAAACTGTATATACCATGTCCTACTTGTCACGTAGTAAATTATTATTAGGACAAACGGCCTATTTTATTAGAACGACATAATTATAAAAATCATTTTTCCTCTTTTATGCTATTTCTTTCTCGTAATTTTTCTTATTCTGTTTCACAAATCGGTTATTAAACCATAAATTGTTTCTTAAAATATATATATTCTTTTGATTTGATGGCTTTTTTTATTATGTGTGTGTGTTACTTCTTCTTCTTCGTTATTGTGAATGCTTCGAATGAATTCAGAGTTTATTATGCTCTAACAAAAGATTTGGGTTAGCATCACCCTATAAGTCTTTTGTTTCTGTTTCCGTCGTTATCGTCAGGCTATTGTTGGTTGTTTAGCATGCTTGACACTGCTTTGATAATGGTTTAGATAGAAGGCCAGACTATATACTTCCTGGGTGATGGAGAAATCTTTTATTGCAATTCTTAAGAGAATGCCGAATGCTAACAAGAGCAATTCTTTCTCAAAGCGTATTTCGAACAAAAATCCATATTGGATTGGGCAATTTTTATTAATAATGAACACCGTGCATATGAATAATAAGGTGACTTGTTTAATTATTGTTTGATATAATTGCTCGTGAGTTCGATTCTTTGTAACTGGATTTTATTTTTATGAAACCCGTTTTTGTTACATCTACATCATTAGCAGGAACATCATTAATAAAAAAGTTGCAATACACAGTTTGAGCATGATAATGTAATTTTTGATACTTTTTAAAACAGTTATAATGCGTTTAAACTCATTAAAAAATGTATCTAACATATAATCTATTAAAACCAGATTATTCCTTAAATTTCAGGACAAAATTATAAGATTTTTTTTCTAAATTTAAACAATTTATCATGATAAAATCGCTTAACTATCTACATACTTAATAATTTATAGGAATTATGATATATGTAAAGTATAGTTAATCGTATTATAATATTAAAACTTAATTAAGAATCTCTTAAAACGCAAAACTTTAACCGAAATGTTTTTTAAATATTTAATAGAAACAATCAGTCAAGGAAATTTCTTTGATGGCGGAATTTGATATATCAGTTTTTGATGGTAGAAAAATCGAAGGTTAGAGGTTATATAACCTCCCAAGCGAAACAATAGAATAATTATAGGGCTATATAGGAACTGGCTAACAGATGAACTTTCATCTGGGTTCGATGCACTAACTGGAAAAAGCGAATTGGCAATTATTTACTGATAAATCGCCGCATAAAGTTAAGGAAGCTGTTTGTTAAAAATTTATTATTACTATTATTAGCAAAAATTAGCATTTTGAATTTTTGAATTGTAAAAACAAAATAATAAAATTTTAAATATTGTAATAATTATATTAAACAATGTAACATTTATTTAACATCGTCAATATGGCTTACTAAAAATTAAAATTTTTAAATTATTAAATAAATAATAATAAAATCATTCTTCTTTTTTGAATGTTATAAGAAAAGGTGACAATTTATTATATTTAATATTATCTCTTTATGTTGGAATTAAATCCATTCTAAGTTACAAATTGCGTAGGAATTATATAATTAAAAGCAGTTGCGTTTATTATGTTATTGCTTTTTTTAATCTCCCATTATCCGCCTTCTTAACAAGAACTGAACGATGACTAAATCAACCAGACCGTAACACAAAATCCAAACTGCCCATGAACTTCTAAGAGAAGACAATGGACTCGCAACAGTTCGTCCTTGAGTGAAAAACTGACTTGTTTCCTCACATCTGTTGATGTAGGCGTCAACCATTTCAACCCTCAAAGGTTACTTACGGTTATAGTGATTCTTCGATGCATACAATATATATATATATATATTGACAAAAAGTCCGCTTTAATAAATCATACATCTTGGTTATCTCGGCTATGTTAGGTGAAACCAAATTTAAGGCATATTAACAACATCACGTATACGAGAAAAATAAAAAGTAAAAAAATGTTTTAAACTCGTACAAAAACGCATTAAAAACACAAATTTTATTTTAATAAATTTAATAGTTCATTGTTTAAGTTTCGCATTATGGGGTAATAAAATTATTGAAAAATATTTTATGAAAATTACTTAAAATTTAAGAAAGAAAAAAGTGTCGAATGCGCTCTTATCTTACTAGGTGTCGTATTACAGCCGCACCCAGTCTGTTCAATGTTAAGGTTGAGAAGTCATCGAAGTGATAATAGTTAGTATTATCTGTTTTCGTAATGTTATTTTTCGAAACCCGGATGTGATAATAGATAAACTTACAAAACATTTTTTCTTTTTTTTCTGGTTGACTTTATCCACATTTGGTTCAGTCGGTAGCGTTAATAATTAAATCATGTAATTATATTAATAAGTTTAAGTTATTTAATTAAAAGAAAAAATGTTGTTCTTTGTGGACCAGCCTATACGTCAACAATAAAAAGAGGGGAGACAAAAGAGATTGAAAGGAAGTAGGCGGATCAACCCGTTGCCATGCCAACATCATGTCACGTGTATTGAAGGACTTCCGCATCAGTACACCGCTTCTACACCCACGTGACCTGCATGGCTCACCCATGGCAAGGCGCAAGAAATTGAATGGTCTTTATTTTTGTTGTTGCTTAATAAATTTCGTGCAATTTTTTGAATATATTAATGTCGTTTCTTTTTACTTCTTCGTTTATATTAATTCTTGTAGAGTTTCTTCCCTGAGGTTCCGTAAATAATTATAATTATAAATTATTGTTATTATTATTATTAGCATTTCGTAATTAGACTTTAATAAAGTTTTTGATTTTGATTAATAAAAAAATTGCAATTAATATCTAATGCATTAGACAAAATATCATAATCTATGAGTTGCTTAACTTATAAGTTTTATTTATAATAAATAATAGCTATTTTAGAGTAAATATTAAAGAAACAAGCTATTAAAATAACTAATAATTTAAATATATTTAAATTGATGGTTATTTTTTAATGTATTTAAAATTAATGATTATTTAATTTGAATTAACAATGTTAAAATTTGCATATTCTTAATTGTAATTACGAAATGATGATAATTGCGATGCATTTTCAATTATTTTACTAAAATAAATAGCGCTGTTTTTTGTATTTTTTCACATAAGTTGACTTATAAAATCCAATTTTTCCATATTGTACTGCATATATGAAGTTTTAAAAATTAATTTAAAAAATATTAACAAATATTCACTTTTGTGAACTAATTTTTATTACTATTTTAGACTTTTCAGATTTGATCAAAACAAATAAAAAATGGAAACAAGTTTCTTAGCAAATAAAAATAAACTACAATATTACTTCTCGTGATTTGTTCGCAATTTAGCAATAAATTATTAAAAATAATAAATCTTAAAATAAATAAGTGAACAATGTGTACTTATTTCGTAATAAATTTGAATTTCTTTAACCTAAAATAGATATCCTACTGTACTTTTTATCATTTTACATAAGCAGACATTATGACATCCAAGTTTTTTCATGTACCGTGTTGTATTTTTAAATTTATTCCTTTCCTCGATACCAATTTCAAGATTAAATTATTTAATTATGATCTAATATCAACTGAATTAATAACAAAAAATAGAGACCAGGAAAATTTCATTTAAACAGAGCAAAAGTTATTTTATTGCATAAAGCTTTTTGCAGTAATATTTTTTTAATTCTTTAATACAATTTTTATAATGATTAATGAATGAATAAAATAGAAAACATTAGAAGCATTAAAAATATTATAACTTACATGTATATTTTCAAAAATAATATTAATATTTAATAATTTGAAGGATTTGTAGAACTTTCGTTATAAAACTTTAATATTATCCATATCTCACGCATTGTAATGATTATTCTTAAATATCACAATGAACAAAAATAATCGGGGTATTCCCCATCTTTTATTATGTTTCGCAAAGTGTCTTCTGTATTTGATATTTTTATTTTTATATTATTCAAAATTTTCAGCATAAATGTTTTCGAATGATATAAACATATTTATAAAGAATGTTTATTGTTCAATCTCATCAAAATTCATATTTTGTTTTTATATATTAGCGAATATGAATAAATGCATAAAATCAGAAGTTTAAATTTAAAAATAATTTAAAAGATTATTATATATTGTAAGTTACCAAAATATATATACTGTATGTATATATAAAAAACAATCAAACAGCAAATTTTGAAGTAATATTTCCGTCCATATGCTCTTCCGGTTTACACTCATCAATACTCTTGGAGTATAATATATGAATCAATAAAATAGTATAGAGCGTAGCTGTTTAAAGTATAAAAAGTTACAGATAGTATACAATATATCTTTCACATCACAATTTGATTAAACTGCGAAATCTTGTTAACAGGCTCCTGGCATCTTCCCTGATGTTTCAGGACTTGTTAGACAACTTGCAATAGCTAATTGTTGAGATGTCCACTTAATTCCTTTTGTAGTCGGTTAGGTGCCACGAGATTATTTTAAGATATTGTTCTGCCTCGCACGTATTAACCCACACTCGGTTTGAATATATTGTCATTTTTTTTTTTCTTTTATTAATGGAGAAGCCGAACTTGAATAATTTTATCTATTGTATACAGCTTTCTATAAAATAAATATTTTGAATAAACCGGTATTTTAGATAGACCCGACTTAAACTGATAAAAAAAATACATGCATATATACCGTATATAAATACATATACATATATATATATAAATCCCCATGGCCTAAATTGCGACAAAGTAATCGTAGTTTGATTCAGTGATATACACGCACATGAGACAATAGTGGGTGTGAGATGGTCACACGTTTTAGATACACACTTCATTGTATGATAATATAGTTGTAAATTTTTTTTGTAGTAGACTATCTTCTAAAATAAAAAAGGAAAGTCCGAAGTGAATTGCAACATATATTGTATTATAAGGCTACTGGTTTTGCAGGAATAGGCTATGTCCATTTAATTTGACACAGTTCATGAAAGTGTTCTTGTTTTAGTCCGAAGTATTAATGAAAAAAATAACAAATGACCCAATAAAAACACTTAATAATTGTTATTCAGTGAAATAATAAAAATTAATTATAAGCAGTTTTATATTATATAGTTTACATATTGTAAATATTTATTTTATTTCTCGATTGTAGATATGCTAAGTTGATGGTGGATAGAACTATATTGAGTAATGAAAATTTGAGAATAGGCTGATAGTAAGAAAAATATTTTTTTAAATTTCCTTAAATATTAATTGAAATTTAAAACCATTCATTTTTAATATTTTAGTCATAAAAGTGTATAAAATAAATAATTTAAACTTATATACAATAATTTATTTCATAATACAATATAAACTTTTCCTAAAAAAAATAGTTTATATTATAAAATAAATTACTGGATATGTAAGTTTATATTATTTATAAAGTTAATTTAATATAAAAACATAAACTAACAAACATTTATATAGCCTAAACCAATCCGATCTGGTATTAGAATAAAAATCTTTTTGTAAAATGCCGCGGGTCACAAAAAAATAACATAGATCAAATGAATTGCATGTGGCCCGCGGGCCTCTAGTTTGACATGCTTGACTTTAAAGCATTAAATGTGTCATTAGAGCTTTCATATTAATATAAGAATTATCCCATTAAATCGATTTTATTCTTTGTTTTTTTTTTATTTTTTTTATATTTAGTTAATGGATACTGTAATAAACTTAATGCGATTTAGATTTTTAGTTGTAAATAAAAAAATGCCAAGTTATTTTAAACGAATTTCTATGCATTCGAAAATAAATAAATAAAAAATTAGAGAGATATATGAAAAATGATTTTAAACATTATGCTATTTAAAATTGGTAGAATAGCTTATGAAATTGTTCATTCATATAATTAGCGAGACTCAAAAATGGTGATGCGTGAAGTGTGAAAAATTCACTCAACTTGCGCTAATGACTAACACCTTTCTAACGTATTTTCAGTGCAGCTGTGTCTAAAACGATTCGTCGAATATGAAGTTTTTCAACTGAAACATTGACAAACTTATCTTCCATAATCTTTTCTAACGATTTGTGAAAGTTATCATGGTATCCTTTACGAAAAATATATGGATCAGAAACAAGAATGCAGCAACTTATTGTAATGGCATTTTGTTTTTTTTTTTTTTCAGTAATAACTCTAGCTCGATGCATGATTTTAATTGTTTCGATTAAATTAATCGCGATATCACACACTGTGGTTTCAAATATAGATGAATTCTTTTATCTCAATTCATAATTATCTCGCATAAATGCATCGATATGCTTCATCAAATAAAAATAAATGTTAAGCAATTAGGAGAAATGTATTTTGATAATTCTCTTCTAAATGCTGTACTAAGGTCGTAGAGAACTTTTTGTCTGGTTCGAGAATAAAGTACCGTAACTGCTTTACCGGTTCCATTTCTGTAACCAGTCTAGATCTTCCGCGTTCTTTAGTATACGTCCTGGGCGTAGCGAGGTACGTCCGTAGCACACTAATAGAACCCCTTAGTCACTCGAATTGCAACCCTAGCTTCATTTCATGAGTATTCGAACCTGGACAAAGGGTGTGGTTGCTCCCTTGCACGTTTGTTTCATGTCCAGCGCCATTTATCTTGATACAGATAAATATCTTTTAGAAAAGCTATACTCTCGAACTATCTGCTGCTTTGTAGGAGGTCTTGTTTGCATCCTGGTTGCAACAGCATCTGAAGAGGGTTTGGTTGGCTAATTTGCTTTAATTCTTCTTTTTATAATGGACAAATTTGTATTTCCGTTAAACAACATATATTAAGACGTGTTCTTAATTTATTGAAGAAAGAATTTAAGTTTAGTATTTATTTCATATTAATTTATACAATAACGTTTTACAGAGCAATGACAATTTTAAACTTTAAAAATTAAAAAATATATATTTTTTTCTCACAATAATTGCATAAATTATTATTAAGTTAAGCGGAAACAAATATTTTTATTATATTTTCATTTAACATTTTCAATAAGCTAATTATTATTGCAATGAACTTGTTGACATTTTAAAAAAGATGAAAAATTCAAGACACGCATCTTAAAAAAATGATCATTTAAAACACCATTTTTGAATCAATGGATTTATAATTTTTTAATATTGAAATCTCTGATGCATTCAGTTTTATTTTAAAAATTAAAAAATAAACATTAAAAATAATGTTAAATGTTAATGCGCTACTATAATTCTATAGATTAATGTTTAAATGATTTTGTCACATAATTATGTATTAATTTATAATTTATACATTAAATATTTTCTATAAATAATATCATAAATATGATACAAGTTCAACGAGATGTTTTTAATAAAAATAAGCTTATAATGAAGGAAATTTATCTCGAACTTGTTTCTTATAAAAACGTTTACTCACATAAAGCTTTCAATTTTATTTACGAGTTAGGTGGTTTTAATGAAGTTTCAATTCATTGCCAGTCATCATACGTTTTTAACTAGAAAGCAATCTCTCAATATCAAACATGTTAGTTATAAAGTTGGTTAAAATGTTTCCTTTTTGACAAATTTGAAACTGGAGTTCAATTTGAAGTCTGTCAAAAGTGAAACTTCGTTTCTATCTGGTTAATTGAATAGGAGTCGCTTCTTCGAATTACAAGTAGTGCTATCTTATAAACTGAATTTCTTAATTTAAACAGCAATTAATAATAATATTACAAGCGATATGAATGCCTTGTATGTAATTATCATATATGCTTAATATAATAATTAAGAAACGCATTTATCTCACTAAATGTCTAACTGTAATTTAAACTTCAAAAATAATGATTTGAGAATCTATAAAAGTCATGTTGATTTATCAAGGTCGATATTGTACTTTTTTTTTAATTTTTCTTTTGCATATTCATGTTTGGTAATTTGCATGAGTTTTGACTATTTCTTCAACGGGAAAGTTAGACAATAAATATTCCCACGACCTCTTTTCTTCTTTGTTTAGTTCTGTATCAACGGCAGGTGGTATTGGTTCTGCAACACGAAAATTCAGCAGATGGAATGTCAACGTCATTCGTGTTACGCTTGGGTGGCTTTGTTCTGACCTTGTGCTCGACCCTAAAATCGACTTAAACTTGGTTGATTTTTTAATAATATACAATTTATCTTTTTATCGTAATTTTAAAACGACTCACTGAAATCAAATTCTTAATGAAGTAATACATCATTATTGAATGGGAATGCTGGTATAATGAAATTTAAGTTAAATTTTACTTTTCATTCAAATTTAAATACTAGATTTATTGTACATTTGATATAAGAAAATTGAGATATTTATAAAACTGATCAAAATATTCTATTTAATTTTGTAAATAAGTATAAATTGTTATTGAATTAAGCTTATGACCAAATTTTCTTTGCTTAATAAACCATAAATTTGATATATATATATTTTTTAATTTTAAATAAATTTAGAGCTTTCGATTGGATAAAACTAGTGTGAAATTCGACTCACAGAGAGAAAATTTCGCTTTGAAGTATGCAAAAACTTTGTGTAATTTTAATTAATAATTTAATTTGCAAGCCATTCACGTAACGAAAATGTAAGATAAAAATCATTTGTTAACATTACAGAGATAATTTTTTATACATTTTCTTCGTGTTTTTGATTATATATTATACAACTTGATTAATAAAGTGATTAAAAATTAATTTTTATTTATCTTATCACTTTTTTTTTTTTAAAGATTAGTGCAAAGCGAAATAATTTGTATGTAATAAATTATATATTCTGTATATAATATAGAAGAGATTAATGAAAATATATTACTATTTATAAATAAATTAGGATAAACACTAAATAATACTATAAAATACCAATTTATTAAATTTAAATATGTAACTATATTTTTTAATTGTACTTAAAATCAGAGTTATAAAAATAATAATTATTTAGTTTAGGATTCTATTAATTCAAGAAAGAATTGCTAGAATTAATCATGGATTACTTATGAAAGAAATGATAGGTTACATCAGTAGGCCTACTGTATTAGTGAATTACAGCACATTAAATCATCTAAAATTTTGTAAGTTGAAGGATTTTACACACCATATGAAAGTAAATATATATAGTCAATATAAATATATTTTCAGAAATTCTTTTGTAATTTATTCAAAATAAATAAATAAATAAATACTACACACATATAAATAACGCGTTTCCTATCTGTTACATAAATCTGCATCTGCGAATAAAAAAGCAAAAACCGTTTTGCTCCAAGCCAATCTGTATTCTCAATCTTACTGAAAAATGACCTTAGGCAAGGCACTATATCTTTCTTAGCTAGTATTTCAGTTAGCAGCTAGCGAGATTATTACTCGCGTAATGAAAGGAGTAGAAAACACCTCAGACCATCATCAACAGAAGGGAACACGTCTGCTCTTGAATCGTTAATCATGCCGAAAAGAAGAAGAAAAAAAAAACATTAGTTGAAATAATAACGTCATATGGATAGTTTATACACTTACCATTTTGTATTTAGTATTTTAAATATTTATTCAAAACAATATTTTTCACACTTGGTTTAAAATATTACGTCGTAATTATTCGTGTTGCAGGAATAAGAAGAGTTTAATTTATTTATAGACTACTTGACAAATGGTTATAAGTTTGCAAATTTTTATAAATCTATTCCCTTTATTTTTATCACGTTTAAAAGATTTAAAAAAGAAAAAAATTATTAAAGAATAAAAATAGTTAATGCACAAGTTCGCTGCTCATGAAAATCACGTTGATTTGCACCGTGAATCTAAATCTTCGCATAATCTGCTACTTTATATGCTGCAGTGTTTCTAGTTTGTTCTTTGGCTTGTTGAACAGGGATTGTTGTAGAAACCCAGAAGGATAGTATTCACTTCCATCTTCTTTTATCATCAGAATAGATCACCACCCTTACCCCGTTACCAGGAAGTCCCCAATCTAATCATATAAATTCTACTGCATTACGAGGAAGGCCCGTTTCCATCATTACGGTCCTTTACACGCCTTCCAATGTATCTCTTAACGAACAATGGAAAGCTTTCCTTTTGAAACGACTGCCGACAAATTTTCTAAAATATGCGAGATATATCCATCTTGAGAAAAATGGGTGGAGAAAGAATATAATTTAATGATAGATAAACTGAACGTAGTTTTTCTTCTTTTGATTCATAACTAAATTTATGCTTTTGGCGTTTCTTACAGTTATTCAGATTCAGTCTGTACGTCGTTAAATAAACGAACTTCATTTCTACGACAATGATGACAACGTCAACAACAACAGCAATTTTCGAAAAGGAAATGCAGTACAAAATTCTTTTTAACAATTAAATAGAAATGACACAATTTCATATAATTAGCATGAATTAAAATATGAAATGTCATAACAAAAGTAGACCTATTCATCAATATGAAAAAATGGCCTTACTATAAACGTCTTAATGTAAATGTTTTGCATAAATTAATCATTGCTATATACATTCCACGCTATAATTTATAAAGTAAGCATAGAAGAAACTTGTTTCTAGAAAATAACTAGGTCTAATTATATTTTGCAATTTTTTTTTTAATTATCAATATGTACAAATGACAAAACAATTAAAATATTGCACCATTTAAATAATTTTGTTTTAATGAATATAATAAATTTATATGATGCTTTAATTAAATTAATGTAAACTGATTTAATATGAAATTCGAATGTCTGATTAACAGAGAATTTATATAATAATTTAAGTTATCCATAACAATTATAATTACGTCATAAAACCGTATTGAATAAAATAATTCTAAATTATCGATTATTTGCATAGCTTAAGGTAAAGGTCATTTCAGACTTTGAGAAACGACCAGAAGATGTATTCAGTATCGCATTCCGGTCTTCCTTTTTATCTTTTTTTTTCTCTTTTTTTCCTTCTTAACAGATCGGATGCTCATTGGAGGGCTATATAGTTTAGAACATGATCAGGAATCGTGTTCACATCATCCAAACTAGAACCAAATGCGTATCAACTAAGTGCTGACGGGTAATGTTTTTATCTTAGAAAATAATAACACTAATAATAAATAAAAACGTTTCGACAGTTTTTCACTCAATTAATCATTCGTAAAATTGGAAACAAAAAAAAAAAAATATTTGAATCACATCTTAAAGGAAACTAGAAGATTCAGTTCTTGACCTTAGCCTAATTATATTTTTTATCGTTTTTTGACCATTGTTCCTTATCTTGTATTTTTATTAACAAATTATTTTATAATTTTCGCATAAAATGTCAATATGCTAATAATTACAAATTATTGAAAATAATAATAATATACTTCATGTTTCGAAGTTGTTTGCTCCCTAAGCGCCATCCAGGGACAATTGTGTTAACTATAAACTGTTATTAAATATAGAATTAAGTTAATGTTTGAAATCAAGAATTAATAAAATTAATATATATATCCTTTAATCGAGTTGGGTCCATTTTATAATTACATATACAGATTAAAACTCAAACAAGCTTAACGTCTTCGAATTTGATGGGAAGCATTCCCATCAAATACGATGCAAACTAGAGAACTTAAATTGTAATAACTAGTAAACGTTTTATGTCTGTTTATTTCTTAACAACTTTAAAACAGAACTAGTTCTTTCATCGTACGAAAAAAATTCATTTATAATTTTTATGTTATTTTTCTCTTGTTTTTTACTTTCTAATCAGACGAAGAATCTATTCAGCTTTTATCGACGAGACAAAGCAAAACCGCATGCAGATTTTTTTTAATTCACTAAAATAGATCTGACTTAATTACATTTAATTTTTCTGTACTGATTAATAAGACTTATAAAGCACGTGATGAAACATTTATAATTTAGTAGAAAATTCAATCTACAGATGTCAAGAAAAATCATTCAGTAATCTTCAGGAAAATTTTTTTTGTCAAAGGCGTGCCTTTCTATAAAAAAAGGGTCATTTATCTCTTTATTAATTAACGTTCTTTTAGCTGAAACTAATTGATAATATTTTTATTTATAAATGTTTTCGTCTAATTATGAAAATGTTTTTGTTTAATGCTTTATTTATGAGACGATTTTTCTTATAATTAGCACATACTTATAAACTTTAATAAAACAGTTTTCATTTATTTTTTTGTACATTAAATGACTTTTTTTGTGAAGAAACATCTGTACGTTTATAAAAATAAGAGGAAAACGAAATTTTATTACAATTAGGCTTTTGTAAGTTACAAAACAGTTGACAGCTCTTTAAGACAACGAGTCATTTCTCTTAAAATAGCGGACCATTGATTTCATTGTGGAAAGAATAAGCTTACTCGCTTGGGGCATTTAATAAAAAAAAATACTCGGATGAACAGATGGTGTTCGGAACATTGTTCCCTTAGGGGTGATGTAGATCTATAGAATAAGATGTCAGACGGGAGTCGTCGAGGTCAAGTGCCCTAGCACGCTTGAATTACCTTGACAGGTGTGGGTGCCAATTTACAGGTGCGTGAAGGTTTTTAATTATAAAATATTTTCTGGTTTAATCTGTGATCCAAACATTCCGTATCACAAATTCATTATAAAGAAAACTATAAGAAATTTGTTTTCATTCAGTAAAGACATCCTTTCACGTTTACGGATTAGACGTTTTGATAAAATAATGTAAATAACGGTTCAAATATTATAAACCATTATTTTCTTTACTCTAGCACAGTAGCAAAAGTTTTACCCTCGGGGAGACAAGCCATGATTGATGAAGTGATAATCAATACCTGAAGCCAAACGAAACGCTTCAAACTATATTCGTGATAGATAAATTTTTCTAAGAGTCACATGAGAGAAAAACTAAACCATTTTTAAGTTTCAAACGTAAGTTAATCGATAGGAGATTAAAATTTAATGCCTTTATTATATATATATATATATATAAATTTATATTGATTGATTGAATTCCTAATTTTGCAAGTTAATTATGAATTTGTTTGGATAACGTTAATCAAAAGATGCATTACTTTTGAATGGTTATTAAAAATTTACCTTCTGGAAATTTCCAGATGATTACTCGTCTATGATGATCAATAGTTTATCTCAATGTACACAAAATTTTAATAGAAAAACAAAAAAAAAAAAGAAACGTTTGAAATGCAGGCCACCTAAGCGTTACCCCGCAGGTTCATATCTATCGATTCCAAGCACGCCGTCAAATAATTATTGTGACAAAACTGAGTTGAGTGTTTTTTTCTCTTTTAAATTTAACCCTCCACCCCAAGTTGATTGCAGTATTTTTTCTTACTCCTATTTTTTTAAATTCTATCGAAACTGACAGAAGATATCTGTCTCCTCTTCGGGTCTTTAACCCTATTAGAAAGACTGAAGTCATTTATTTGAGTTGATTGGTGCTCACCCTAGCCAATTACAATCTACCTTAAGGCTTTTTTTACTGTCAAACTATTGTGTTATTGCTTAGAAAACGAAATACATACAATTGGACTCACGTTGGTTAAAATTCATATCTGAGTAAGATTATAATCAATCTTGTTCGAATATCATAACTTCTCTTGATGATTTTTACGTCAATGTTAAACTGTTGTGGATATTGCATATTTACATACAAATCTATGGATCTGTTAAATAAAAAAATATATAATTATCATTATATAAATATGTTAGCACAATACGTTTGAATTTTAATGTAGTAAATGATGCTATTTTATAATTGTATACATATTGTTTTTCCAACTTTATTGAATTAAATAATTTTATTTTAATGCCAAATATAAATGTTTATAGAACTTATTTTAATTAAATAATATTTATTGTTATTTTTAAACATAAAAGTGTAATTTCATTGTGATCGAGCAAGCAATGAACAATAATAATAATTAACTATATACAAATAAATTCATTAAATTATAATTTATACATTTATCAATAAAATAATTTGTTTTCTTACGACGATAAAATATTTCTGTATAAAATAAATTCTATTTTTATGAATAATTTTCTATCGAAAACAGTTCAATTTTCAAAGAATTTTCATGTTCGTTTATTAAAATATTGATTTAAAAAAGTCTTGTTAAGCTACACATGCAATACTTAATTTTAACAAGAATTTTTTCAATTTTAATCAATATTTTAATAAATGAACTTGAAAATTCTTCGAAAATTATGCTGTTTTTGATAGGAAATTGTTAAGAGAAAATAGAATTTATAGAAACTTTTCTCGGAACTGGAAATTTGTTATAAAAATATTTGAAATTTTTTACTAGAATTTATATATCATAAATAATTTTCAATCGATGATAATTAGAAGGTTCTTATATTTTAATGAATAATTTTTTAAATTTATATAAAATATTCCAACCTAGATAATAGTCTATATATTAATTTGATTATATAAATAAGTTAGTTGTTTTTATAATAAAGATAGAATAAAATGGAATATTTTCATAATCTAACAATATATTTTCTTTTATTAGGTATAAGTAAATGGTGTTGAGGCATGGGAACGGACATCCCTTTGTGGATAGGTGGATTCCAGAAATGGGTCATAGGTGTCAACAAACATACGACTTGCGAAGATATAGTAAGAGCTGTACTTGCATCAAATGATATCGGCAGACAGCATAGGCATCGAAGAGATAATAAAAATTACACTATTGTAGAAAGGTGGAGAAAAGTAGAACGACCTTTAGATTCCAAGTCGCGTATTCTTAAAGTTTGGAAAACATGGGGTGACGAACAATGCAACGTCAGGTTTCTTATGAAGAAAGTTCACCATCCGGTCGTTAAGGATTACAGAACACATAGAAGAAAACATTTAAAAATAGTGAATAGGCTTTCAAAATCGAATTTATGCCAACATTCCGAAGATGTTAAAATAAATAAAGAATTTACCGAATTGGGTATCGAAGAACTTAAAAAAGTGATTCGAAGGCAAAATGAAAGTTTATCGGAACAGTTAAAAAATCTAGAAGAAAAAGATGACGAGATTGATTACTACGAAACAAAGATTCATCTGATTCGTATGCATCAGATCGGTGCTAATTATGTACAAGATACGTATCTCGGTGGCAGCGATGAAGAAGATTCGAATGCATTAGATTCTGATTCCGGAGAGATTATACAACAAGTAATCCAAATGTATGAAAAGTTATTAGATACATGTAAGAGGTTAGAAAGTGAAAAGAAGAATATTTTGCAACTCTCCACGGAAATTAAAAATCTTGGAGACAAAATTGATTCTTCAAACAATTTCGACGAAGAAATCGAAAGGATTCGTCAGAGACTAAATGAATTAGTTAATGTAGTTGAAAAACAAGAAAATATAATCAAAGAAAACGAAAAATCTATAACAGAAATCAGCAAATCATTACACGATAAAAACATTTGCATTCAAGCTTTAGAAACGGACTTGGAGAAGTTAGAAAACGAATCTTTAAGGTTACAGCACGATTACGATATTGTTCACGGTCTTCAGTCAGAAAAGAAAGTTCTAAAAACTAAATCGTGTGATGTTACTAATGAAGGAGTTGATAGCAACTCTGATACGGGTCTAAGTTCTCTTCATAGTAGCAGCGATGACTGCGTTGTTGTCTTGGATACTCTTGTATAGTAAAATTAATTATACGAATTCGCTTTTATTCTACGATTAGCTTACATTATATCCTCTTCTTTCTAAATACCAATTTTTTTTCTTAACTGGGCATTATCCCAATTCAATTCAATAGTTTGAAACTGTTTATATAGTAAATTCTGTGCAATAATTATAAAACGTCTTTAAACTTTACATTTCTATAAAATGACTTTACCTTTCGAAACAATTATTGTATATACCACACGAATCTGTCATCTTGTACTATATGTTATATTTTGAATTAACTATTGAATTAAAATTCGGTTTCGTTTGTAAATATACATATTTTATAAAAAATAGATATAAATATATATGATATGAACTATAAAAATGTACTTAGCTTCTATGTTTGCTTTATACTGTACGTATTACGTATCTTTAAATAACTTTATTTGATTGAAGTTCAAATACTGTATAAAATCGTCCTGTTTCCATAATAAAAAAACGAATAGAATTTTTCTTCAATTAATCAATAATTACTTGGATGCAAAACATGATGATATAAAAAAAAATTGAAAAGTTATTGCAAAAATTACACTGTGATTCTTTAAAAAGAATAAAATTATGTTTAGAGTAAGATTTTCTATTAAAATTTACCGTGATCCTAATTTTCTAGGCAATATTTCCTTCTGATCATGTTAATAAAAAACTTTTCGTGTTTAAAAGATCATAAAAAATATTGCATTGTAAAGTTGTTAATTCTGTGAATAAAAAAGTATAAGTTCATAAAATTTTATAAAATAGTACTTTTAATTAATAATAATATTGGTTTTGAGAGATGAACATTGATGCACGTGAAAAATAAAAATGCAGATAGAATCCATTAAAAAAATTCGTGAATGGAATTATTTTATTGTTGTCTGAGAAAGATTCGTTAGAAAATTCATTATAAAATGAAAAGAAAATTAAGATTTTTTTAGAATTAATAAATGTTTATAGAATTAATATATAGCTAATACTGAATCTTATATTTAATAGAAGAAATTAATCTAATAAAAATGTTGTTTATTGATTATAAAATCAGGAATATTAAAAGGTCAAAACTTGATAAAACTGATTAATAATGAGAATATAGATAAGTACAGTTTTAACAGAAATAATTCGATCAGATATTTGATAATAGAGAAGTATTAAACATGAATAAATTAATAAAACAGATGGAGAATTCATTATTATTAAAATTATTATTTAATATTTTAAGAGAACACCTAAAAAATTCTTTACGTGAACAAAAACAATTTTTTTTGTGTACTAAACCAGTATAATAAAATTTATAAATATTTTTAATTTACAAAATTTGAAAAGTTGTAAGAATATGAATTATTTATGAGTGTATTTCTATTCACATCATTATATTTCTATTTTATTCCTATAAAATATTTTTGTTGAAACGTCAGAATGAATTAGTCAAAATTAGCTTTTAAATGATCATTATCAAAATTACCAGTTCTCTAATTTTATATAAATTACTCTCATTTCTATAAATTTTCATGTGACATCAGTATCATTGGCATCTTAACGACAATTTTACAGTGTAAATAAATAAGAATTATCGTTTAATTCAAATGTTAATTCATGTTGCATATCATAATGCAGCTTTTATAAATCATATAGACCTTATAAAGATTTTGATCAAGTTATCATCTCATTACATATCCGAACTAATATAGTGCAAAAATATGAATAGCAACGTTAATCCTATATTAATTAACAAGAAAATCTTTTGTTTGATAGCATTCGACCGTATCAAAAATAATATTAATTATAAACATATATGACGAAATTTATGATAATAATAAAGATAAACTGAATTTTTATAATCGAAATCTGTTTCAATCTATATTATTGTTTTTTAATTATTTGAAGAAAATCTGTTTAAGTTTCAAGAAAAATAATTTATGATTAAAAAAAAAATCTTAACATCTTTATAAGGGACTTCTTCAGTAGAGAATTTTCCAAAAACTCATTTCACGCACGAGGGACATCGCACGAACAACACCTTCCAATTAACTCCTATCTCGACCAATGTCAACTTAAAAAGAGACAAGCTCGAAAGAAAAAGCGTTCAACAACTCGGATCAGCGAAACGTAACGTTGCAACAGTAATTGGTGTATGATAACACCGAAACGATTTTTCTTTTTTTCTTTGTTGAAATCAACTCTTCTGTAAAATGCGTTTATACCCTGGATTTGCTTTGTTCCTTTTTTGTTTTTTTTTTTTCAATTTTATAACGGTTAAAAGAATCTGATGCAATTATAAATCAACGGACTATTCTTTTAGAAAACTAGCAGAGACAAGTCTGTTAAGCTAATCTCCCTTATTGTTTCTAATTTCTTAGAATTTTTGTTAATGATGCAATGAAAAATCGATTGCTTGAAGATATCTGAAATACATATTATATATTAATATTTTATCTGACTAAATCGAGATGAACTTTCACTAAGTTTCTAAACATACATATAATAAAACTGAGAAAATTTTGATTATTAAATTGAATTGTTCTTCATCTATTATTTATTTAATAATGAATATTCAAAACAAGACTTTTTGTGGGCGAACCGGATATAGTCTACATTCCTTCAGACTCATCCTCTCAGTCATATGGATGAGTGCTTAGAGAGGAAATAGTGAAGTCTTGGCTATATTGACCATTACGTTGCGTGAATAATTGTACAATTATGAGACAAAATGTTCTTTAATGGACATAATACAGAACTATTTTTGCTTTTAAAAGTATAATCGTCGAGAGAAAATATTTATCACTGATGTAACAACATACTTTAAAATTAAGTGCACTGTATTTCAATAGCATATCATTAATTAAAATATATATGTTAGGAATAATAAAACCGATAATTTAAAAAAATGATTAAGATAAAAGATTTTTGTTAATACTTTTTTCCTTAATTAGCGTATAAGTTTGAGAAACTAGATCTTTTTATAATGTTATCTATTGAGGAGTTGCATAATTGCAGTGATTGGTTTTATGAGTACGTTAACCTTTAGTTCTTTCGGGCTAAGAAGACCTGGAGTTCTAAATTATAAAATTGCCAAAATTAGTTAAATTGATGAAATTTTTAGGCATGCCGAAACATTAAAAGTATAAAAAATATGCTGTATTTTATTACAAACAACAAAAGTGCTGGCGTTAAAATTTTCTCAATCATTAAAAATTGAGCTTAGTTAAATTAATGCAAAAACAGAATTAAGGTCATAAGAGTGTTTCGCCTGGTAACTTCTTGCAGATGTGGAAACCGTGAGAAACGGTGACATGTCACGTCACGCTGCAACAACCTTGCGTGAAGTAAAGGACATAGGTGGAGACGAGCGGAATTTCGGCAATTGAGCAGACTATCAAGTTAACACATCTATAAAATCGAAACATCGATTGATAAAAGTATCGTTCGAAAATAGTTATTGTATTGTCAAATTTTTTAATGGTAAAATCAGTTGTAAAGTTTATATAATTCATACTTATTTTATCAAGCTAAAAAAAAATAAAATAAATTTTAGACGATTCGATTATCAGCTTTTTAATCTGATTACGACAGAAATATTTAGAAAATAATATCTTACTAGCATATTAAATATAGTATTGCAAACATTTAATTTTTAATATCAAAATATTTCACAATAATGTTTGAATTATCAGCATTTTTTATTGAACAATCATAAAATTGTCACTCTATCAATTAAATGATTCTGAATAACAATTGCTGGCAAAACTATATTTTGTTTTATTGATTAACTGAAATATAATTAATTATTATTCATTCTCCAACAAGTATGCCTAATTTTAATTCAATAGATCAATCAATCTACAGACTATTATTTAATTTTTTAAACTTATTCATGATTAAATTGTTGTATTACAATATATCTGTTTAAGTTATTCCAAAAAAGTATCCAACAAAAAATTCAACTTCAATTTTGGAATATGTTTAAATAATTGTTTTTTTAAATTGTTACCATTAATAGATTATTTGCGAATATGCAATGAAGATATATAATTCGTTTAAATAATTGTTTTTTTTTTTAAATTGTTACCATTAATAGATTATTTGCGAATATGCAATGAAGATATATAATTTCTTTTTAAAAATACAGTGCATTATACAGTAAATGATTTCATTATAAATCAATTATTCATTATAATTTGTTTAAATCAATGATTATATTTTGTTCTATAAATAATTTATAACCTTTAATTCATATCTTAACAAATTTTTGTTATTCAGATTTTTTTTTTATCAATTTAATAATAAAAATAATTAAATATTTTTAAAATTTGCTGCTTATTTCTCTTGAAGTATTGTATCAGATATATTTTCATATAAAATTATATATTTTGCTGCTATATAAACATTGATATTATATTAAGAAAAAGTTTGCTCTAACTTTTTACAAAAGAATTTAGGATTGAATGTGGCATATGGCATATAATTGATTATATAAGTATCCATAACCTACTTACTGTATTTTTCAAGAACTTTTGTAGCTATATAAAAATATTTAATTTCATAAAATAATTTAAAATATTCTGGATATATTACAGTTTCTAATATATTTTCTATTTGTATGCAAATTTGAACTCTAGCATTCTGTTGTTCTATTAGAAAAAAATGTAACCAATGTAGTCCTTTAAATAACTGAAATGTTTTGTTTATTAGTTTTAATATAGTAATTATCATAATAAAATCTATAATGTTATTTTAACAAAGAGTATTGATTATTTTTAATTTTAATTTAAAAAAAATTAAATTTATTTTAGAAATAATTTACTAGAATCAATGCTTTTAAGAATTACGGTTAAATTTATGATCAATCAAGTTTTATAATTTTTAAAAAATGAATAAAGTTACACTGATTGATACTTTTCATTGTTGCTATGTTTAGATTTAAATTCAAAAATCATCTGGCACTTAGCAGCTCAGAAATTTAAAATCAAATGATAAAAAATGGGCTAAATAAGTAATAACTATCATAAATTACTATATTATAGTGTGCAGTATTACATTTATATTAATGTTTTCAGAATGTTTTAACATCAATAGATTAAGTAATGGTGATTTCTTGGTATCTAAGAAAGCAATTTGAAATTTTTACATTACATTTAATAGAAAATGAATTTATGGTTTAAAATTTTTTCCTATTTATAATTTCTTAAGGTCTCAGTTATCTTTGAAAATTTAGGGAAATCTGTATATATTCTATCATAAAAATGTTATACATGTTTTATTGAAAGAAATATAAGGTTTAATCAGAGTTTAATCCTTTGAAGAATAAAGGAAGAAGTAAGAAGAGAACAGTGAAAGCAAGAGGAAAAAAGGGAAAATGAAATCCTGCTAGAATGTGACAGGCCATTAGTGGAAAAAAGAGATGATCTTCTACTTGTCTCTTACAACATGTGGATGAGGTTGTTAGTAAATTCTGCCCTCCACCCATAAAGGGGCAATGTTGTACATTGCAATTTTTTGTAATGTAAAGTAACTATTTATGGTACATAAGGTTGGCTTGTTTTTAATGCTAAATTAGTGCATTAAAAGCTATAGCATATTATTATTTTGGATTTTTTTTCAAAATCTATTAAGAAAGAAATTCTCTGTTTTGGAATGTGCTGAAAATGGCCTTATGTAGGCTTGTGAAGAATCAAATCCAAACCTTTTCTTTATATCTATTTATTTCCTGTTATATTTATTTATTAAGTATTTTATCTTTCAAAATGGGCACTATAAAACACAATGATTTCACCTTCAAAGATAGATGTTATGATGTCATCCAATTTCAAAACATCATTGCCAAATAGAGATCTCATAATTAAATTAAAAATTCTCTTTTTTTGATGGAATTGTTAAATATTATAATTGTAAAAACGAATGAGATGATTGTCGATAATATCCTATGAGCAGAGAAAATAGAAATTATCTGATAGATTTAAGTAAATGAGCTTAAGTGCAAGCCTATCATGTAACTTGCTTATAAGGGGAGTTCTGACTTTGAATGTCTGAGGTGGTAGAATTGAAGCAATGCTTTAGGATTAGCAATATTGTGACTTGACAAGTTAAGTATTTTGTTGTAGTTTGAATGGAGGCTTAGTAGTTTAATTAATTTAAGGTTTCTTTTGCTATTTGGATTGTTGTTTAATAAATTTATTGTTATTTTAAAAATTTTTTTTTTGATTGATAATTATACAAGTTATTTTATTAATTTGTACACTATTATTTGTTACAATAACGTTTGTGTTTTTTGTGGAATTAATAAATTATTTATCATCATTTAATAAATTGTTTGGTATTTATTCTATTTATAGTTAAGTATACTCATGTATTTTTGTTGTTTTGATTCTAACACATGTTCGTAATTTTCTTTAACATGCTTGAAGTTCTGGTTGGTTGCAAGTTTTAGTGTTAGAATAACTATTGTTTTAGGAATTAGTTTTCTGGTAGAAATCCTGGTCAAGCAGATTCTGGAATTATTGCATTGTCAGTTGATAGTTATCAAAGTTAGTGACTTTTGCAGGCTGAACACATTTCATGTAGATGAACAGGGCCAGATTTACCAATAGGCCAAGTCCTAGGGTCCACAATTCTAAGAGCCCCAAAACTATCAATCAATTTTCAACTTTTACAAACTTTTAATAAGAAAAAATGTTTTTTTTTATTAAAGTGCTAGATAGAAAGTAAAATTTTAAAGGTTCCTTGGGGTTTTTATTAAAGTACTAGATAGAAAGTAAAATTTTAAAGGTTCTTATAAGTTATAAGGATCCTTTAAAATTAGACGTAGCTGATTTGAATTATGCTAGATAAAAAGTAAAATTTTAAAGGTTCCTTATATGTAAAGACTGGATATTTATGCAATTGCATATTTTTTTTTGCTTGTAGATGACTGGAAGTCAATGCTATATACAAAATCACTCGTTTAGAAATTCTGTTTCAAGTTTTATTTTGCATATTTTTTCATATTTTGGGTAAAGTGCATAAATTTGCATATTTCAGGCAAACTTAGGGTGACCATTCGTCCCACATTTTCCGGGACAGTCTCAGGTTAAAGCCCCGTGTCCTGTATTAATATATGTCCCGAATTAGATAATTCATCATATCATCAGCTCTGTAGATGAAGTATGAATAAAGTATCATTTCTGCTATAATAGTGCTTGAGACTTTTTGATGTATAATGTAGCTTAACATATAGTTTCCTTAAAAGAAAGAATTAACAGTAATTAACATCTATACATTCCCAATATAATCAATTTGCTATTTTAGTGCTGAAAAATCTGAAAAATTTAACAAATATCAGCAATCAATGAAAAAATTTATTTAACTTTTAAAATGTTTTCAGCTTAGAGTGAGATCATCATCAGTATAAAATCTTAATATTTACAGTTCTGTTTTAGAACAATTTTGAAAAACATACATATGTATTTAGAATATGTCATAATTTTAGCATATATCATTCTATAAACATTTTTTTTCATTTCTGCTTTTTATATAGAGTCATAAGTTCATATTTATATTTTACACATATACCAGCAATGCTTTACATACCATTCCCATGTCAATAGGAGTGTTCTATGAATACTTTCATTTATTACAATATAGTTCATTCTTTACCTAACAACTTCTATTGCTTCCACTGTCTTCCTTTAACCTCTTCTTCCTATTAATTTCACAATTACTGACTACCCTGTTGATTCTATTGTCAGATGATACTCATAGATCATTATTGCCTTAGCAATAATGATCTATGAGTATCATCTGACAATAAGGCAAATTTATATATGGCAATGAGCAGAGCCGGATTTGCATTTTTGGGGGCCCTAGGATGAGTAAGGCTTTGGGGCCCCTAAAAATTCAAATCAGCTACGTCTAATTTTAAAGACTCCTTATAACTTATAAGGAACCTTTAAAATTTTAGTTTCAATCTAGCTTCCTTATAACTTATAAGGAACTTTAAAATTTTACTTTCTATCTAGCACTTTCTTATAACTTATAAGGAATCTTTAAAATTTTTTATCTAGCACTTTTATAAAATCCATTTTTTCTTATTAAAAGTTTATAAAAGTTGAAAACTGATTAATACTTTTGGTATCCCTCGCGTGGCCCTAGAACGCGGCCTAGTCAGCCTATTGGTAAGTCCAGCCCTGGCAATGAGAGAAATTGCAGCAAAGTTTGGAATAGGAGACTCAATCTAAGAGGTGGTAGGAAATTTGGGATATTGTAAAATTTGTGCCACAGGTCCCTTGATTACTGTTTCAAAATCAGAAACAAACTTCAATGTAAATTTGTTTTCTCAAAACTTTTTTAATGTTTTGGGTCAACATTAAAAATTTTTTACCTTAAATAGAAAATTTAAGTATTGTTACAGCTAATGAAAGTCAGTTTCATCATTTTGAACTGAAACAAAATGAGAAAGCATGAAATGGCATCACTGAATATTGCCTAGAAAAAAGAAGCTAAGATTATGGCCTAGCTTTCAAGATTATAGAGATCATTTGGGATACTGAGGGTTTAAATTCTTTTTGACTTTTTTGGTTACTCAATAAAATCATCAAAGCTAATCAGTACATCTCAACTCTCCAGAACTTTTGTTATGCTTATATGAAAACATCCAGAAAAGAGGATCATCTTGCAGCATGATAATGCACAGTCCCATAATGCTCTAAATTGTATCATTTGATTATGATGTAATTTAAAACAACTGGGAACTTCTTCCTTATCATACTTATAATTCAGATCTGAATCCATCAGATTATCACCTGTATGATTTCACAAAAGATCAGATACAAGGACTGTTTTGAGAACAATGAAGCTATCAATATGGTTATTATGTCATTGTCTATAGACAGCTAGAATAAATTTATATCAAAAGAAGATCATCAAACTTTCAGATGATGGAAAAAAATGCATTGACTGGGAAGATGATTTTATATAACACTAATAAAAGTAGGTAGATTATATTAATATGTAATGTAAATTTTCAGTACAATTATTTAAATGTAAAAACTTTATGAGCATAACTTTAAGTGAAATTTTTGTATAAATATTTTTAGACGTAAGTAGGTATACACACTTGTACACCAATTCAGCATACTTTAATTTTCTATAAAAAAGTATAAAATGAATTTAAACTTAACACATTTAAATAACAATAAAGCAATTTTAAACCATAAATTATATAACTATATTAATTAATATTAACTATTTGATTTTGTTAAAATGTAAAATCAATAATATATTGCAAATTTACATAGAACCTATATTAAAATGTTATTGACACAAAACCTATATTAAATGAACCTATTGTTAGAATGAAAACCAATAATATATTACAAGTTTACATGGTATTTTTGTAGAAACAATATACTGCATAAATCAAGGATTAGATGCAATTCTTTTAGAATAATCTAGTTGCTGTCTATAAATCAATATACAGGTCAATTCTGATTTATAAAATTAAAAGATTTCTAGAAAATGTTTATTAATCACATTCATGTAAATCAGAGACTAAATTTATTGCTTTAAATGGAAAAAATTATAATGCATTTCTGTGCCCCAAAACTATCACTCATTTTTCATTGAAATATCTTAAAATACCATCTAGTTACATAAACATCAGCAAAATTACATTAACATTAATTTTCATAAAGCAAAAAAAGACAGTTTTCTTAAAGGAAGTTCATAATAAATATCAACCATGATATAGAAGCATACACATTGTATGGTAAGGCTACCTTTTTCTATCTGAAGAATACAGATTCAATTCCAAGTTCCATAACATTTTATCTTGGAGATCTGATCTGCCAGATGCCCACATGGTAAAGCACTGCTTATCATCTTGAAGGATATTGGTTCAATTCCAGGTCCCACACTTCTAGTTTTTCAGAAAGGGTTTGGGCCTGGGTCCACTGAACTCATCCTTCAGCCTTCAGTCAATCCCATCCTAAGTGTTGGCCAGCCTGTGATAGGCTCAAAAAGTAGCTGCTGTCATATGTAAAATATCCCAAATGTGAGAGTTTTGCATCCCACAAAGAGGTATCAAATTACATTAATGATTTTGTGGAAAAATTAATTCCATCAAATTGCAATATTTGGGTACTTGCATATTTAAATTGTAATGTGATCAGTTATCTTCTAACCACTTACTTATCTAGTGGACATTTGGAATAACTCTTGTCCAAATCTGCAGAGAATTGCCCTACAATTAATTTATTACTACATAATTTTAAATAATGCAAACTTTAGACTAAAATGGCTTTGAATTAAAAGCTAATCACATTTTGAATTATCTACCATAATAGTAATAAAGATTGTTAAGATTGATTGACTGATAAGGAATGTAGCTTACAGTAATACTGTGAAGAGGTGGGAAATGTGTCGCCGATGAGAAAAATGGTGTTATACTTACAGTGATTTTGTTGTGGAGGCGGCCATCTTGGTTGATTGTGAATTGGCCTTGACATTAATGGATGACATGTATACAAGTTTGACTGAACTGTTTGTGACTTTATTTATTGTTATTACCTTGACGTTAATGGATGACATGTATACAAGTTTGACTGAACTGTTTGTGACTTTATTTATTGTTATTAATAACGATTTAAAATTATTGTGCAGAAGGCAGTTTAATAGTTGTATGGAATTATCTGTAAATTTTGTAACTTTATGCAAATGGCTTGACCGTTTAAAAAAGGATACACCAGATGGTGTGGTGGTTCCCATCTTAACACGAATAGTTGTGTTTGTCTGTTGGTCGAAGCTTTTAGACGTGCCAGTGTGGCAACTAACTTTTTGTATGAATTTTGGAGTAACTCCTATTGTTTTAGAGACGGGAATAACAGGTTGTATTATTCTTTATGTTAATTAATATTGTTTTTGCATATTGTAGCCTTGATAATAATTTCTAATAAATTGATAGTTCAGTTTAAAGAATGGAGACATTTTTTCAAGTTTTTAACTACATCTTAAGTTGGGCAGAACGGAACGAATTGAATTATCGTTGTAACTGTGGAACTGTTCCTAGACAAGGATCGACAAAGAGGGGGTTGGGGCCGGACTCAGGAGATGTGTCGGTTATGATCCCGTCCATCTCAATACCCTGGAATTAGATAATAAGTGGGACCGGGAAGCATAACATAAATTGAAAATTATGGAAGTCAGGGTAAATTATGTAAGTCAGTGATATACCTATATATTCTCAAATCTAATTTCAGGTATATATGTATTAAGTTCTTAACTGGCTCTTTATTACAAAGAAAACAACAAATTATAAAAGTTTATAATATGTAATTGCAATTAAAGACTCTTTTTAATCTACAAATTAGCAAATGAAATATGTACAGTATAATAAAATATTAATCGTGCAGCATGTTTAAAAAGTTCATACCAATCGACTTGTTTGACACATCTGCACACGAAAGATTTCTGTACATCTCATGCAAGCATAGATCTGCATGTCACAATTAATGAATCACATGGGTGTGGGAGTGGAAAAAGGACAGAATGAGAAGTTACATATCTCCGAATTTATATAGTCAGGATATTACTGTACAGGTAAGCCTCAATTAGTGCGAGTTCGAATAATGTGATATTCGATTAGTGTGACTCATAGAAATGATACCGTTTTTCACTTAGCGCGAGCAAATATTCAATTAATGTGAGTTGTAAACATAAACCAGTCTTACTAACAAAGGTGCATCCCTTTTTATGATGTCAATTAACAAATAAATGTTAATTTTCGGTTAGTAAAACTGGACGAGGAGCAGTCCAAGAACGACACACGATTTTGAAGGGGTGAAACATCAGAAAGATGGGCTTTTTGGTCACACGATTTTGAAGGGATGAAACATCAGAAAGATGGGCTTTTTGCCCACACGAAGGGTGAAACATCAGAAAGATGGGCTTTTTTCCGTTAACTGTTTAACATGGACGAGGAGCAGTCCAAGAACAGTCACACGATTTTGAAGGGGTGAAACACCAAGATTATTGGATTTTGCTGATAGCGATTTAACATTATTATTATTCAGCTTTATCATTTTTGTCATTAGCTATTTAACATTACTATTATTCAGCTTTGTTATCGTTTACGTTAGCTATTTAACATTATTATTATTCAGCTTTGTTATCATATAGACCGTTAGCTATTTAACAAGCTATTATTCAGCTTTGTTATCGTATACATATAGCCCAGAATTTTCTTTTTTAAAATTATCGAAATAGATAAAAAGAATAATACTTTTGATGATAAAACAGGAAACGAAAAAAAGAAGAGGTTAGTGTTGCTAAAGCAAAAAATGGATGTGATTGAGCGACATAAAAGTGGCACTCAAGTTCCTTACAGCAAAAAATGGATGTGACTGAGCAACATAAAAGTGGTGCTCAACTTCTGCTTTCGATTCGCTATTTTGGTTTTGATTTGGCTTTTGGTTTGATGATGGTATGAGACGCAATTCCTGGTAAGTTATTAATTGATTTGGTGGTTGGTTTGATGATAGTATGAGATGCAATTCCTGGTAAGTTATTAATTTAGATTTTTGATGATGGTATGAGATGCAATTCCTGATAAGTTATTAATTTAGATGGATGAAAACGATGTAAAATATGAAAATAAATATTTACAATAAACTTAACACTAACTGTTTAAGAGTTATGCTGAAGTTAGCTAATGGCCGGAATCTCACACTTAAAAAGTTAGTGTCAACGATGTAAAATATGAAAATAAATATTTCTTAAACAGTTAGTGCTGTGAGTTTATTGTGGTTATTGGTATGAGATGCAAATCCTGGTAAATTATTAATTTAGATGATGAACAACGATGTAAAATATGATTTGGTAAGTTATTAATTTAGATGATGAACAATGATGTAAAATATGAAATGGTTGGTTTTTTGATGGCATGAGATGCAATTCCTAGTAAGTTATTAATTTAGATGATGAACAACGATAAAATATGAAAATAATAAGTTATTAATTTAGATGATGAACAATGATGTAAAATATGAAAATAATAGTTATTAATTTAGATGATGAACAACGATGTAAAATATGAAAATAAATATATTTTAAACAGTTAGTATTGTGGTTATCGAGTAAAATTCGCAATTCCTGGTAAGTTATTAATTTAGATGATGAACAATGATGTAAATGCAATTCCTGGTAAGTTATTAATTTAGATAATGAACAATGATGTAAAATGTGAAAATAAATATTTCTTAAGTGATGAACAACGATGTAAAATATGAAAATAAATATTTCTTAAACAATTAAATTCCTGGTAAATTATTAATTTAGATGATGAACACTGATGTAAAATATGAAAATAAATATTTCTTAAACAGTTAGTATTGTGGCGTTATTCAATGAGGTTGGCTAATGGCCAAAATCTCACAAAGCAAGAACCAATTACCAATGAAGTTGGCTAATGGCTGGAATCTCACAAAGCAAGAACCAATTACAATATTTTACATATAGTTAATATTTCCAATAATGCGAATTCGAATAGTGCAAGAACTTTGTGGAACCCATTATTCGCACTAATCGAGGCCTACCTGTATTTCAAATCAATATCAAATTAATAAGGTTTTACTATAATAGAAATTGAATTTTTGTTTTGTGACTTTTTACCATATGAAAACTTTTCATAGAACTCATTAATTTTGTAAAATAAGGAATTCCTATAAAGTCTATTTTTAATTTTATATTTACCTTTATATTTGCACAATGGGCTTTTCCATCTTGTGACTGATACATTAATTTCATACCACGCAAGGCATCCATAGCCTTAACAAATCCCATATACTCACTAAACTGGACATAAGCTTCAAAAGTAAGATCTTGTGAAAATGAAAACGTTTGAATAACACCAACCGTTTTATTCATATCTTTATAATAAGGATCAAGCATTGGAATATCAGTACATCTAACTTCTCCAAAAACACTAAAAACTTTTTTCAAAATATGCTCATTTGGTTTATTATTATCTTGTTTTTTATCAGAAAACCATTTTGAAGGTAATCCATTGAAAAATATAGTGTCTGGTCGTTCACCAGGTTTCATCTCGTTCATGTTCTTGGCGTCACGAAAATATGAATCCCAATCGTGTCTGGTAGGGAATGCAATTTTAGCTTCAGCAGCTCTGATTTTCAGAACATCTGAAAATCCACTAAGTTTCATTGTATTTCCGTCCAATCTAGAAATCACAGTTTTCAAAACACTTTTATTTTCCAGTTCTCCCTCAAATCGAATAAATTCTAAGCTAGTTTTTGTAACCTTAAGAACAATAAATTCTTCAGGTTTTATCATTTTCTTCACTTTTTCCATTACTTCCCAATTGGATATACTTTTCCCCGGAGTTTTCAGTGCTGGTAACTGAACACATATATTCAATTTAGCAATTGGTTTAAGATAAAGTCCACATGGTGTATACAATTCCACAGCTTCGCTTGTGTCTTTGCAAGGTTGAATAAGTGACATTTCGTACTTATTAATCGGCTTTTATGTCTACTTATATATATTTTATTCTATTACTTGATTTAAATTATGGGTATATATCGTCACGTGAACAACAACAAATTTTCTTACCGCTTCTTAAATTTTATGATACATTATCATGTAAAAATAATTTATTTTCAACGAAAAAAAAGTATCTTAGGACAAAAAAACATATTTACAAACGCCATATTGTAAACTAGAAATATTGCTTTTTATTAACACTAGAGGCGCTCGCAAGACATAATTTCAAAATCAAATAAAAATTTAATTGTTCTGGAGGTTGTGGACTTCAATTTATATCTGAAAATATGATTGTTTTCTGTTTTAGTTATTTAATCTATGCTTCATATTATAAAATAGATATTATACATGTTTCTTGATTTTAATTATCAATATGTCAAAGCTGTCAGCCGGATAGCAGCGGTGAAATTGTGCTGTGCTTTTACTCTCGAGGATCCGGGTTCAGTTCCCTAGCTCCCCTCCTGTGGCCGGATTGGCCGCGTGGAAACGCTTTGGCTTTCCATCTGGAGGACCCGGGTTCGATTCTCGGATCATCCCTTGAAAATATTTATCATGGGTCCGGACCCGGTCGTCGAGCCCGTCCTCCACTACTCCTGTGGCCGGATTGGCCGCGTGGAAACGCTTTGGCTTTCCATCTGAAGGACCCGGGTTCGATTCTCGAATCATCCCTTGAAAATATTTATCATGGGTCCGGACCCGGTCGTCGAGCCCGTCCTCCACAGTCCGGCTAACTCCTCCGCAGAGGTGGGCAGCCTGTGGAAGGGCTTGTTTCTCCCCGCCAAATAATATTTTTTTAGATAGGAATGTGGCGTCATCTGTTTAAAAAAGTTCCACACCTCCAGTTTTTTCAGGATGAATCAGAGTCCGGTTCGTAGAATCTCATCCTCCACCTGACGGCTGATCCCACCAGGAATGTGGGTGGCCGGACCGTGATAGGCATAAAAATACCTCGCTTCTTAGTATCTGATGAGTGAAAAGCGGCGTTAAACCACAGGGGAAAATATGATAAGGCATGATTTATGTTATAACATTTCTGAGAATGAAAACAGTAAAGCTGTTCAGCTGTTTTCATTTAGAAAATGAAAACAGTAACTATTTTTTAACTATAGGCTCTATCACCTGTTGAAAGCGGCGTTAAACCACAGGGGAAAATATGGTAAGGCATGATTTATGGTATAACATTTCTGAGAATGAAAACAGTAAAGCTGTTCAGTTGTTTTCATTTAGAAAATGAAAACAGTAACTATTTTTTAACTATAGGCTCTATCACCTGTTTGATAGCGTGATCAGGGATCGGGCTTTCACCTGAAGAATCCAACATTGATTTTAATTTCCACTCTTCCAGATTTATTTCAATTTATTGGACCTGATCATTCGATTTCCATCCTACACCTATCGATCAGTCTCATCACAGATGTGGAAAATTCATTGTGGACTCTAGATCAATCCTGTTGCTTACTATTTGACAAAGATGAGAAAACAATGTAAAAGTAATAAATAATATATATACAGAAAATTGCGAAACGTCTCTATGTTTTTCCAGTGTTATTTTAATGCCGCTTTTCACTCTGTGGGTAATAAGCAACGGAATATTCCAATACCCACCACTAGCCGCCTATACTCTCTAGTAAGGGTTAGCAGTCAGATGAAGGATGGTAGTTCAAAGAATCTGTCAGACCTCTCTTGAAAAACTTTATAAGTGTGAGACCTTGGAATTCAATTCGGATTCTCCAGTTCCATCTGGACGACGCGGTATCATGTTCATCATAACAAAAATCTCTATATATTTCCTATTTGATTTGTGCAATGCCTGACAATTTAATAATTTTATGTACATTTTATTGTGAATATTCGTACATATCAGCATATTTTCAATAATATAAATATAAAGATATGATAAAGAAAGGAAAGTATTTTCTTTGTAAACATGATAACGATTTGCAGATCAGCCGAATTGGTTGATAACGCTCGACGTGCAGATTGGGATGGAAAATTGACACATAGAAATACATCAACTTTTCGCTCACAGAACCTGGGATAGAATCTGAGTTCCATTTCTTGAAAAATTTATTCGAATCAAGTCAATCCATCGATTCCTCTTTCTTTATATTCTAATCAGCCTAATCATAGGTCTGATCTTTCAGTAGACTATGAATGCCCGCCACATAGTATGCTCAGATTAGAAGTGATGTATGTCAATAAATATAGCGTATTGGTCCGTAGAAGCAATTTAGAGTATAATTTTATTTTTCAAATTTCTTCATCAAATTTGTTTCTTTATATTTTTAAACAGAAGTCATTTAAAATGATCTCAATGTTTCCTTTTTAAATATCATATTTTCAACCATTTAAAAATGGTGAGCAGAAATGTTTGAGATACTCTTGTATTTTGAACTAATAGATAGAATATTACGTAATTTAACAAGAAAGTCATATCATAGCTATAACCTCCATATCACAAGAAAAAGAAGTCATATCAATTGAAGATGACTTTGATGCCATATCAATTAGTGTTTCCGGGCGAGAATTCCTTCCCGCCCTTTCCCGGGAATTTTTTTCGTTTTCCCGTTCCCGAATCACGACAAACTTTTCTCGGGAAATCGGGAAAATAGGCTCCTATAACCCAGTAATACCTAAAATGGGAAATAAAAGTACTACTCACAATGTATCTTTTAGAAATTTTTCTTATTTATCGCTATCTAAAGTTACATTGTGGTACAATATTACACGCCATTAGAAATACATGTACATGAAAGAAAAGTTATTAATGCTAAAGAAATGATTTTCGGAAATTTTTTATCATCATATTTATTTGATAGAAAGAAACCGGCTAACCAACACACAAAAAAATAAGCTTAAGATTCGTAAAAAATAGTAGAATAAAATGCACGACTTTTATTTTCGAGAAACTAATTTGGAGAACCCTATGTTTAAAATGTATGAAAACAAAAAATATTTGACATAGCCGATGGACATATGAGCAGAATACAAAATGAAAGAACATAATACATTTATTAATGAATGGTCTTCAAAAAGATAGAAGAGAAAAGAGATCTGACTAATAAGGTTGAGTAGCTGACAACATCAAACAACGGATTAAAAGAAAAAATGATGGAAACCAAAACTGTGCAGATGATATTAAATGAAATATATTATTATTATACAGTATTTGTGCATTTTATATGTTTTCTTGATGGTACTTTTGTAAAAATATTAATGTTTAATGAGTTTTATACTTAGCAGAATATTTTAATTTGTCTCATAAAAAATTAAAGTTCCTTCCTTTTTTAATATATATATAATTATTAATATAATTTAAATGTCAAATTAGATACTACAGTCAATGCAATCGTATAAGTATGGAAGAATTAATGTAATTTACGATTTTTAATAATTTTATAAAGTTAAAATTAAAATATTGATCTATGTAAACAGAATACTTAAAGAGAATTTCTAGAAAAATTGCCTTTTTATTTCGTCCTTTATCAAAAATACTGCTTTATATCTGTTGATAATAATTAAATCTAACTTAATTTATTAGATTTTGTTTAGTTTTATTAAATTTATTACCAGAAATTGCTATATTAAGATTAAATTGTTACATTATATATCAATAGACGGAAGAGAACTACCTCTAAACGAAAGACAACAAGTATTTTCTAATGGAAGTTTAATTCTTAATGATATCGCCAGAGAGACAGATGAAGGTACGTACACCTGCATGGCTAGCAATAAAAAAGGAGAAGAGACTCGCGCAGACTTAATCATTAGAGTGACAAGTAAGTAATCAGCAAAACGACGTGACAGTTAATGTTTCATATTATTGTAACGATTTTTTTTTCTTTTTCTCTCTTTCTTTCTTCGAACACAGAAAAGCCGGTGATAAATTCTTTTAGTTTTCCTACCGTTTTGGCTGAAGGAATGAGAGTTATTGCAACATGCAACGTTCTGACAGGCGATCCACCAATAACTATCCGATGGTTGAAGGATGATTTCCCATTAAATAGAGAATCTTTGAATGTCGAAGAATCGTCTCTACGAGACTTTGGATCTTCTCTTGTATTTAACAGCGTGGGGAGATCGCACAACGGCAACTATACTTGTGTAGCTAGTAATGAGGCTGGAACGACTAATTACACGGCCGCAATGGTAGTAAATGGTTAGTAGTCCTATGTGGTTTATGGCACGGTTGTAATCCTTTTAGATTTATGTCTGCAAACATTAGCAATGAATGCTATTATGTATAAGTAAGCGTATTTATTTTATTGTAATTCCGTTTTACAGTGTGTACTTTGTTAAATATATCTAAGAATATCGATTATTTAATACATAACTTCACAACATCTTCTATAAAAGTTTAAAATTCCTGTACTGGTTAACATTCCATTTGTTAAAACTATTCGAAAATTATCGAGAGATTTATATTACACAAATGATTCCTGTCTCGAAAAATATTTAAAAAAATATTAGAAAGTTTTTAAGAGAAAATTATAGCAGAAAAATACTGAACGTGTATTTATACAAAATAATATACGTGCAGAGAAAATAAAATCGCTAAAGTAGCTTTTAGAAAATGAAGTGCAGCAGATTTTTCTTTCTTTCATTTTTTTTTTTAAATATTATCTGAGTTATCTTTTTTATGGAAATTTTCGTCAATAAAAAGGGTCTTAAAATACTACGAAATACTGTTAAATTATGATCATCAAATAGTAAAGTAGCATTAATTTTATTAGGCAGAGACTAGTAGAGTTTTTCCGAGAGTGACCATGTGATAAAAGTTAAAAATGACTGAAAAATTTGTGATAAAGCGCGCACACACATTTCTACTTGTGTATTGAAAATGCTGTGTCGAAAATTTATTTTTCGAGACATTCAATGCTAAAAATATACAGAAGAAATATCGATATCGTAGAACTATTTAATATAAATCGTAAAGAGAACATTTTTGATGAAAGAAAGAATAAAAAGAGATGTGAAGAAATTAATGAAAAAATAAACATTAGAATTCTCAAACTGACTTTTCTATTATGGCCATTAACGATTATATAAATAATAGTTACGTTACGGAGAAAGCTATTAAAACTTTGTTTCATTGTTTACATTTATACATACTATTTTTTTATGTAAAGTTTTGCATCATTATCGCTTTTAGTACCTCCCCGTTGGAAAATAGAACCATCTGACATGTCTGTAGTAGTTGGAGATCTAGTAATTTTTGATTGCCAAGCTGAAGGATATCCTCCACCTTTGATTAGATGGAAAAAAGCCTTAGGTAAATATATTTTCCTCGTTAATCAATTTAGTTACTTATTTAATTATATAAATTGCTAGAAAAAAGTAATAATAAAATGTTCCTTTTAAGCGGGGATGTAAAAAAAAAAATTGATTTTTAAACTGCAATAAACAAAATGACCCATAAAATCCATCACTTTTAACGCGTTTAACTTTCGAGTAAGTTTGTTAATTATACAATCGTTTAAAATTTATCCTGTTCTACAAATTTATTGTTGGGCAATATAAACCGTAGCAATAAGTATAGATTTTTCAGAGCTATATTGTTTAATCTGGTACAAAACGATTTCTCTTTCTGATATGGTCCTACGAGTTTTAAACTATCTCACAAAACCGAATTAGCATATCTAATAGCAATCATTCCTATGCGAATGACGATGTTTGACTAAAGTGTCACTAATGAATCAGTCGCAAGTGAGCTGTATCGATCTAATATTGCCTTGTACATCCACTTTTCTAAAAGTTTAAAGGCAAATCAAATGCACGCTACTAATTTCTGTACTAACGCCAACACTACGTTAATTCTGTTTTGAATTTTAAATACTTTCTCATATCGCTTTATTAGTTGTAAATTTTCTACATTCTATTCTACAGAGCGGAATTATCTATAGACTCGTGTAAGTCGGCGAACTCTATTATAAATTTTACGAAAATTGCTCAATATCTTTCTAATATTAATGAATATTTTAATTAAATGTAAATTAGTGCGTATAATTTTGATTTTTTTTTTTTTGGTAATGATTTTTGTTAACGTCGCGCCATCTGTTAGCGTGAAAATGAATTAAAACAAAGAAAATTCTTATTAAAGAATAAAATTTAATAATTATGCAAGCAATTTATTGTTGATATTTATGTTAATTAACATTTTAACAGGCGAAACTTCGAAGAGAAATTTCAAATCTATCATCAGCAATTATCACATACAAACACTAGAAAATGGATCACTCAGTATTAATAACGTGGAAATTAAAGATTCTGGACAGTATCTGTGCGAGATAACAAACGGATTTGGTCCCGAACTTAGCACAGTTGTACGTTTGTCTGTTCACGGTTTGTATTTTTTTCCATTAAATATAACATTTTATACTATTTTCTAAAATTTTTTTAAGATATTTCTGCTTATCCGTATAGTTGCCGCTCATTTCAAAACAAATTTCTTAGTCCAACGAGTACCTAAAGGAAGTGTACTTACCATACACGCTGATGCTTTCGGCGAAAGGCCTATTAATATCAAATGGAGTAAAGATAAAGTTTATATAAAATCGTCTATGGATACACGGTATGTATTTGTTTCGATATTTGGGATTTTTTACGATCGAAACCTTTCGTATCAATAGAAATTTATAGTGAATCTATTGCTATCTCTACCGGCCAGCATGTCGAATATTGCAATTTTTATTTTAACTCATACGTTTTGTCATAAGTTAACTTTTTATTTTCTTATTAAATGTTCGAACGAATAAGATTATTTATATCGTTTCAGATACATAATTAAAGAAAACATTTCTGAAGAAGGTTTGCAATCCGTTTTGACAGTTAGTCGAGCAGATAGGAAAGATTCTGGTTTGTTCTCATCTGTCGCTAGTAATGCTTACGGAAAAGACGAATTAAACATTCAAGTATTAGTAGAAGGTGATTATAATTCTCGTAAAATAATTCTTGTTACTTTCAATCTTTTTCTTAATCAAAATAAGTTTTAATGACAATATTTTATTTAAATAAGAGTAAGAGTTTATTAATATCTTAATGTTAGATGAGTTAATCAGATTATATCGTGAAAGGTAGGAGAAGAATAATCCTTTAATACCTTACCTCGATTTGAATTAACTTTTATCGGCTAGAAACAGAGAAAATATGTTAGCAGAATTCGTAAAAGATTAAATCTTTCATATTTTAATTAGTTATTAACAATTTAATATTCTGTTTTATTTTATTTTGTGATTTTACATTGTTTCAGAGAGACGATGAGAAAGAGTTTATATACATTTGGAAATTATAAATTAAATTTTATAATAATTTATTAAACTCGAAAATTATTCGTAATTTAACTTATTTTATTATTGTTTAAATCAACAATTATTTAATTAATATACAATATTAGTTTAAATGTCTAATTTATTTGACACTGAATTGTTTCGACTTATATTTATCCTTCAGCTTTAAATTTGATTATATATAAAGAATTATCTGTGTGATGATTATTATCAATAATAATATTAAAGTATTAATATAAAATGTTTATTTTTTACGAAGTTTTTTTTTCTTTTTCTACCATTATTCTTTCATATCTTTATGGCTAGAAACGTTAGATATCATCAAATATTTAAAAAAGAATTATTTTTTTTATAAATCATTGTTTTATATTTTTACACCTTACCTATTTTATGTTTCAAATTTTATATTTTATGTACAATTATTCTTATCAGAAAATTATATTTTTGATCACTTTACGCAATTCGATAAGTATAAATAAGATTTTTGATAAAGAAGTTTTATAATCCTAAACAGATTAGAGACACAAATTAGAAATCTGTTCTATTCTTAGAGATTTAGGGGAACTTTTGTAGCAAAAAGTATGTCACTATATATTTATTACATATTATTGTATATTTAATTCTAAAAGCTATTATTAACAATATGAAATACTATAGATATTTTAAAAAACTTATTAATTTTTTTATTATTGGTAAGAATTTAGAAGGAAGTTTTATGCACAAAATTCATTGCTCCTAAAATGTCTATTCTGAATTTTAGTTATTTTTTTTCAAAACTTAAAAAGTAAACGAAATATTTATTACCAAATGTCATGATGATAGATTATAAACTTAATAAAATCTGACATTTATTCACAAGCTGTTTTTTTAATAATGATAAAATTGTAAATTATGATAAAATGTTTATACAGTGCAGGTACATTATATATATATAATATTTAAAGATATTAGTGAAATGTCTAGTTTATTTAATAATGAAGAAACTTTTAGAAAGAGAGTTATATATTGTTTTTAAATAATTTATAAAAATCTATATATAAAACATTCATATAAAAACCACTTGCTTTATTTGTATATCAGATAGCATAAAGCACTATTAGCAAGGAAAATATTTATTGCTATAAAACGTTTTCGGACCCTTTCCTGGTCCCTCTTCAGTATACAGCTTTCATCACATTAAGAATATTAGATTATGATATAATTATGATACAATTATGATATAACTGAAAACGTTTTTCCCTGTTGTTCTAAATTATTCTTATATTCTTAATGTGATGAAAGCTGTATACTGAAGAGGGACCAGGAAAGGGGCCCGAAAACGTTTTATAGCAATAAATATTTTCCTTGCTAATAGTGCTTTATGCTATCTGATATAAAGATAAACGATTTGGTGTAACCGTGTCTTGCACCAACTTGTAATATGTAGCGAATTTCAGCTTTTAGCCTATCGTAATCAGAGCAACAGTTGATGGCTCTCTTGAAGTAAAAATTAAAGGCAGACTTTTTGTAATGAGTAGGGTCTTTGGACCATCTGATTCAAAGACCCTACTCGTTACAGAAAGTTATATTGCTAAATTATATTGCTAAATAAGTTCTTTTACGTATTTAGCAATATAACTTTACGAAAATCTCCGATTACTTATTGAAATTGTCGCTTAGCAACTTAATTCTATAATTTAAGTTTAATTTGTTTTTCTTACTATAATGCTATGCCAGAACCGTTATTGTGTTCGAATTGACCGTTCTTTAGAATGAACTGTAGCCTGAAGATGGTAACGATACCGAAAATGTAACAAAGTAAAGGATGTACTCTTAGAAGAAGTAAATGTTTTTATTCAGCCTGCAGTAAGTGCTAGAATTCACCTAATATTTTTTCTGTAATTGAGTTTTTTAAGTGGTGTTTTTAAGAACATGTATCAACAAGGGCAGAGCCAGCCCATACTAGGACCAACAAGAATGATGTACATACAGGAATTATAGTAAGAAACTGGTTAAGAACTTTGAAATTATGAAATTCCTCCAGGAATGTAAGAAAAATGAAGTATACCCCATGTCAATCCACAAGATTAAACTACCTATAGCTTCTAAGAAAATCTTGCAAAACACAAAGAGAATCTGTCTTTAATCAGCCATTGCCGATGCTAAAAGGAGGTACTTTAAAACAAATCGCTTAGTAGTCGAACTCAAAAATGAACTGCAACAAGACAAAAATGCAGTTCTTTTCATGAGTATTATAGAGAATGAAACATCTGTCCTTAAAAACTATTTACGAAACAAGCACATCAGTAAATTAAAATGGATTTTTAAATGCCAAATCCGACATTTAATGAAAACACAAGTTGTTCTTAAGCTATCAGTAACCATTACAGGTAACAACACTTTCCCCCTATTTGCAGAGCAAGTTTTTAGTTAAGGTCCTTCTTGTTCCGTCTTGTTAAATAATACCATCACCAATGATATATAAATAATAGAGGACATGATTAGAAATGTAGATGATTTAGAGAAAGATATGATTAGGTGGAATTTCATCAACCAAAGAATGAGTAAGAAGCAATTAAATAATGAAAAGTTGAATAGAGAAAACACCTGTCAGCTCAAAGAAATGATCTCATGGATCAGTGATAACAACCTGACCGTGATAAGAGAAGACAAAATGAAAAGAATGGTCCTTATGGAAAAAATGTTATATGAATCCTTCTTGGATAGCTATATACAACAAAACCAACCGAGACTCCTGAAAGAAGATCCGACACAAAAACTTGTAGGCATGGTACAAAGGATAGTAAAAAATAAAAACTTCCCGATAACTTGGAAGGTAGACAACATAGAAGCACCAGTGTGCCCAAGACTATTCAGGTACGTTAAAAGACACAAAAACCCACTGACAGCGAGACCAATAGTCGAAAAAAAGAAACGGGCCAACTTATAATTTAGAGAAAGTACTAAGTGGTGTGGAACTATATTAAGTGAGATGGACACATCATTGACAATAGTAACCAATGTACTTGACAATATACAAAAAATCGAATGGGACCAAGGAGACATTCTAGCAACATTTGATTATGACAGCCTCTACCCTTCATTGTACCTTGAACCTACATGTTTGTTATTCTATAGATTCATGCTACAGAACCGGTTTACGGAAAATTCGCCCCCTGCATTTCGCCTCCGACAATTCACCCCTTACATTTTGCCCCAAGAATGTTTTGCCCCCGGATTGTTTTGCCCCCAGGACATTTCGTCCCCGCAACATTTCGCCCCCCTGTAGATAATGAATAGGCTACAAAATTGCAAATATGGTCAACTTTCGATATCTGGAATTTTTATTGAAATCTCAGCCCCTTTAATAGATATTCAATGTTACAAATATTAAGGAGAAGACCTAATATATATGTTGATATTTAGTTCGATATTTACTATATTTATGTTGAACTATCCAAAAAAGTCTTCACTGTTCTACTTTAACAATACTTTTTATGTATATATATCACATAAAAATATCAAATTACCGGAAAAGTTTTATGATCTAATGTGTTTGAGCTTTATTTCTCATCGTTAAAGACTGACCTTTAAAACTTTTGATGTTAGAAAGTTATATTTTAGTATTTTTCGAAAGAAAAAGCAGTGCTTACATATTCGATTTGTTTAGCTATTCATGCGTTTTAGATAATACTATTAGAACAAAGAAAAGCATTTTTTACATTGATTCTATACAATACAAAAAGAAACTACGAATTTGGAAGTGCGAAAGATGATACAATTTTGTGTGTTTCTACTCTTTAGATGAAACTATCAGAACAAAAATCAGCAAGACGTCTAAAAATGTGACTGTATTTTAGTAAACACTGAATAAAAAAAAATTAAGGAGAAGACTTAATATATATGTTGATATTTAGTTCGATATTTACTATATTTATCTTGAACTATCAAAATACTGTATCCAAAAAAGTCTTCACTGTTCTACTCTAACAATACTTTTTATGTATATATATCACATAAAAATATAAAATTACCGGAAAAGTTTTATGATCTAATGTGTTTGAGCTTTATTTCTCATCGTTAAAGAGAAGTGTACAAAAATAAAAAAGTAACATGAGAACCAATAAGACGGACAGTTCTTGTGAAATAATAATAGAGGGAAGAAAAATAAGCTCATTGATGATGCCTCCCGATGAATGTTGGGAACGATTTATTGAGGAATTACTTCGTGACCATTGACACAAGTTACGTTTCCGGCATTCATTCATATAAAACTTTGATTCGAATCGTTAGTGACACCCATCTATCAAATTACAAATGTCTTACGTTAAGTGCGAGCATGCGAAGAATTCGGCTTTTTCAATCGTAAAAAATTGTTTTACTATCTCTTCATGCATTCTTCCGAAATGCATCGATAGTTCGCGAGATAATTCTGCCACAAAACTACATCACTCAAGCATGTTTTTGGTTAATTTCACCAAGCGTAACTAATCCATAGTAGAAAGATATTTGAGTATCTGTATGAATGGTTCTGATTAGCATTTCAATTAGACTTTTTAATAAGATTTTTTTAAATAGTTATTTCAAAGAATTGACTTGATATTAAACAAAACATTTAACATGTTTAATTTTATAATTTATAATAGATCAATATTTTTACAATCTTAAGAATTCTCTATGGAATAATCAGTTAGTAAGTTTTAACAATCTAGATATATTCAGCAATGACTTTTTAGATTGTTTGTAAAGAATATATTTTTATTGTTATTATTCTCCAGAGTCACTTTGTAGAAAGTTTTTTATTCTGCTCGCTTTTTTTATTATATAAAAGAAAACTTGCGATACGTTTTCAACAATTAAAATATTAATAATTAATTTTCTATGACGTAGGATAAATTATAAGAAAATATGACAAATCTGAAACTTACTTGCACTTATTTTTAATAAGCTATTTTTCCATTATATAAAATTAAACATATTCATAATTATTTTTGACTTTTTTATGATTGAATATATAATTATAAATATTTTTGTACCTAATTTCTCTATGAAAATTTCTATAAATGAAAATTATTGTGAATTAATAAAATATTCGGCGTTGTCTGGTACACAATTCAGTTCTAAGACATTAATATTCAAAACTTTTAACCTATTTTTTTGAGATAAGTTGTTCTAAAGAATTCAAGAAGAAACAGGGATCAAGATAGGCTACTAATCAGATCAAGAAGAAAAAATCGTGATCTCAGAATTCTTGATTTAAGCGAAAAAACTTCATTCGTGGGAACAGAGAGATGAACAATTTCTAAAATATTATAAGGTGGAGTGGGGTAAGTGCACAAGGTTTTTACAAAGTTGGACTTATACGAAGTTATTTCAACCTATCGCGGTTTTTACAAAGTTGGACTTTAAACGAAGGTATTTCAACCTATCCTATAGATATTTGGCAGGGTCGTTAACAATGGCATTCCACAGCTAATACCGTTTAAATCATTTTTGAAAATTTTATATTTGCGACAAAATTGTAAAAATGTCAGCTAATCGGCACTTAACCGAAACGGGGGTAGAGTATACGTGCAAGTTAAAAAAGTTTTGATTCTTACGCACCCTAATTGGCACGAGCAGAATCAGGAACAAATCTATTATAAAATGCCTTTTACCACATTAAGATAGGTTGTTTCGTTTTAGAGTTATTTTAACTATTTTATAAAATTTTCAAAAGATGGCGCGATTAAAAATTTAAACTTTTCTGTTTATAAATATTTTAAAAATTATTTTATTCATTAATATTTATTAAAATAGTTATTTTGTGTTTAATTTAATTCATTATAATTTATAAATATTAATTTTTTAAAGCACAGCGTTAAAATAAATTGATGCCGAGAGATGGCGTTAACATCTTTCTATGTTGATAAAATAACGTAAAAATAAATATGTTAATATAAAATCTATAATATGAAATATATATATATAACGAATGCAAAATTACAATATTAGACATTTCAATAATTTATAGAAAAAACTATAATGACCCAAGAATGAATATGATGGATTATCGTAAAGTCGTAAAGTGGACTATCGTAAAGTCAGTTAATGCAAAGTTAATGCTAGATTTCTACAGAAGACCACATCGATATGGAACAAACAAACAACTTTTTAAAATTATATTACTTTTTGATGATTTCTTCATAATTTTTATTTATTTTTTATGATATTTTTACAATTGAATTTGAGTTTATTTTAATAGCGATACCACGCAAGAGAATTACTTAAATAAAAGTTTCTATCAAACTTATGAAATTTGATTTAGTTTCTTTTAAAAAATTATAAATGTATCATTTAACATTTTATTGATTACATCATACGACAAATGGCAAAAACTTAGAATATTAGGTATTAGCAGAAAACTAATAAATAATGTTATTTTCCTCTTGACGTACAGTATATCTATAGAATTTTAGTAAGTATACTATTAGAAGGGCAAAATTTGTGAAATTATAAAAATCGAATGTGCTCATAAAACTCAATTTTCTTTTCTGTATGGTTTTACCACGCCTTTCAACGGGCGGTTATTAAACGATGGGAGATCACGGGCAGAGTATACCCCTTATACTACATGAAGAATGTGTTTCAATGAACTGGTTCGGACTCCTCCTGAAAAGATTCTGGAAATGAAGAATCTGAAAATTGAATCTGCATCCTCAGAATGAAAATTCAATTCCACAATCCTTATCTCTAGTTCTCGGATCCCTCAATTCACAGAGCATCTCTATTCGGCAATCCGACTGATTTTAACTGATACTGAATGACAGATCATTCAGAGCTACCAAACTAAATCGGCTAGAAAGATGAAGGTTCAGCCATATCAATCAAGGAATTATATGGAAAAATTATTGAGAAAATTGATTCTAAATCCTTTGGATATAATATAAGTTGTCCATCCGCATATCACCTGAAAGGTCTATGTTCATTTTCGGGCACCATATCAACAATTTTTCAACATAATGGTTCGGTTAGATTGGTTAGATTAAGTCGCCACATCCTCATGGGATATTCTATATCTGGCGGCGGCCACTTATAGAGCCCATCACAACCTGGCCAATACCCATAATGGGGCCAACCGGATAGTTGAAGGATGGGGTTCAACGGACTCCTCCTGGAAAACTGGAGGTATGGAATCCGGATTTGAACACGATCCCCCAGGGTGATAAGCCAAATTCAACAGGAATGCATCTGAAATCTGAAAAGTATGGACTGTCTGTGATGGGAATTGAAATTCCTCGTAACTTAGTAACTGTCGATTAAAAAGTACGTAAAACAACATAGAAAAAAATCCTATAATGAGCGTGGACCAGCTCATGATGGAAACTGAAACGCCTTCCGCTTAGTAATATCTAATTGGAAAGTAGTATAAAACAAAAAAAGAATTAAAAAATTCCATTATCTACTGGCCGATCTCGCCATGGGTTTTGAGCAGCTAATGGCGAACATTGCAATACCCCAATTGCTTAGAATTTTTACAAATAGATAACGAAATAAAAATGAGAAAAAGATATATTCTATTAAGAAAAATCGAGACTCTACATAAAAATTCTTCTTCTCTGTTTTACACGTAAGGGCATTCAGTCTTATCACGAGCAACTCAGACCTTTAGTAGGTTCAGAAGCTGAAGGAAGAAGGTGAAGGATGAGACATTAAAGATCTGGACCAGTATTATTCCTGAAAAAACTGTTGAAGATCATCCGTGGAGCCAGGAAATGAATCAGAATCTTCAACTGATAAGCCAGCGCTTTACTATGCAGCATCTGTCCGATTTATACTTAAAAATCAAATATAACCTATAATACTAAGTCTTTAACAGTGAAATAAAAGATTTTAATATTATAGTTTATAGTAAGACTTTTTAGATTAATATATTTCCCCAGTGACATTCCACATAACCACGAGCCTCCTATTTTCATGGCTGGGTGGATAGACAAATAAATTTCAATGGATGGATTCAGATCCACTTCTGAAAACTATGAAGTTATGTGATTCAGAATTAATTTTCCATCTTCAATATAGAAGAACTTATCTCCCATCAACACACTGGCAGTGTTAACTTGATCGGCCGCGTAATAAAGCATTAGCTTACTAGCTGGAGGAACGGAGTTAAATTTCCAGTTCTTACTTCTTAATGATAATCGTAATTAGAATTTTCCGTTAAAAAAGAAAGACCTCTCCATTAGTGTAGTCGTGTTGCAATAGATTCTGCAATGGCACCGTCACTTAAAAATTTGAAAACGATTGGAAAATGGCATTAAAAAGCTCTGGAATTAGAGAATACTATGAATTGCTCTGATCTGCATTGGAATGATAATGATTTATAATAGGCCTGGATCTGTTTTCCAAAATTCTAACCGCTATTTTTCTGAGAAATAGAAAAAATAGTCTATAGATTTTATTCCGAATCTTCCAGGAGGAATTCTAGGAGGCTTTCGAACTGGCATTCCGCGGACTATATCAAAAACATTAATCGTGAACTATTTATATACATATAAACCTGATGATGAAATTCTTTAATCTTCAGCCTTCAATATATTTTGATCCAAGCTTAACAGCGGAAATAGCCAACGTGATGGTGTTCTTAATTGGCATGTTTTTTCACATCCATCGTATTGATTCAGCAACATAAATTCTCAATTAACCTGATTTATTATTCGGCTGGATGGCCGAGTGGTAAAGCTATGGCTTACCACCCTGGAAAATCCGGGTTTAAATCCAGGTCCCACATATCCAGTTTTTCAGGAGGGGTCGGCCCGTTGAATCAGTTTTCAGGATTCAACATATCCAGTTTTTCAGGATTCAACGGCTCGGCCGGCCAGTTGAATCCCATTCTTCAACCATCCGATTGGTCATATCATGGGTGATGGGCTCTATAAGTGGCCACCGCTAGATATAGTATATTCCTAGTGCGATATGGCGGCTTAACCAAACTAACCTGGCCAGATTGGCCGCATGGAAACGCTTCGGATTTCCACTCTGGAGGACTCTGGTTCGAGTCTCGGGTCCCACCCCTTGAAAATATTTATCATGGGGAATAGTTTTTATGATAACAAGTGGAAGTAGTTATATATATTCGTTTAGTATTTTTGAATTTTCATAGTATTTGAATATGAAATAATCTTATTATTGCACAAGAAAAGTTTTTAAAATATCTAGGTGCATGGCAGTATGCCAGGCCAAGTTTCCGAAGCATACACCATGTATATATTTACACAAACCAACTTAAGTTCTATTTGCTACCTCCATAACTTCACTTCTGATTAAGCCAGTAATGTGAAAATTGTATATGTTGTTAAGCTTTATTTCCTCATGGTCCTGTAAAAATTTCAAGTTTTAATTTCAAAGTGTATAGGAGATAGAGGCCCCAGAAAATCACAAATTTTGGCACTGACTCACTCATCAAAATTATAGAGTGCTTCCCATAGATGTAGACTTCAAATTTAGCACAAGTATATGTCTTAAGATACAGGTAAAGAAAAAATTTTGAAAATGCCAATTTTTCAATTATTTTTGTGACTTATTATGAATATTCTTGCAGTCTTGGCCGAAGACCATACTTTACCACAGTATTAAAGCACTGGTAATATGAAATGGATTAATTCATAAACATTGATTAAAACTTAATTACCGTATATACTCGAATATAAGCCGATCGGTGTATAAGTCAACTCCCCCGACTTCAGAGTTTGAAAATCAGTAAAAATGCGTAACCCGTGTATAAGCCTACCCCCAGACTTTAGCACTTAAAATTCGATAAAAATTTGAAAACGATAAATTACATGATCTTTGATTTTTAGTTACCAATACATTAATGCCATTTACCAAAATAAATATTTTATTGAAACTTTAAATATATATACATAAAATAAATTATAAAATAATATACATACCAATTTAAAAGGCAAAATTTTACTTTACCCAAAGCGATCAAGCGCGTTGCGCTGCCAACTCCAATCTGCATTTGTATAAGTGCATCAGATAGGTGATGCCGCACTGCCTGATGTGCCGCAACACAGAAATTCTTGACAATAATTCAGCTAAAGTGATCCAATGCAGTGCGCCTACATAAGATTCTTGGATTATTGTCGAGAATTTCTGCGTCGCAGTGCATCAGACAGCACAGCATTGCCTATCTGATGCACTTATATATCAATAAATGCAGATTGGAGTCGGCAGCGCAACATGCTTGATCACTTCAGGTAAAGTAAAATTTTATCTTTTAAATTGATATATTGGTGTCTATATTATAATAATTTATTTTATATGTACAGTGGTGCCTCGCAATTCGATGTCCCGCAATTCGTTGGTCTCGCAATTCAACATTTGAATTTTGCGGGTTTGCGCATGCGCATACATGGAATTGTGTGATGTCATTTGCTATTTGTCAGTTCTTTTTAGGCTACTTTGGTGTTTGCCTGTGTTTTTTCTGTTAATTTTCAATTCTACATTATTCAGAAAGTAAAAAACTTGTAATTATTATTATTTTTTTGAGTGAAATGTTGATTCAAAGATAACTGACCAGAGGAATAATTCCGAAAAGAACAACACTTGCGGATTCGAAGAGAACTGACCAGAGGAATAATTCCGAAAAGAAGAACACTGTTCAAAGAGAATTGATCAGAGGAATGACTCCGAAAAGAACAACACTCGATTGAGCAAAGAGACGAAGAAAAAAAAATGTAGATAAAGTGAAGAAAGGTATAACAATTAAAATGTAACTCGAGTATGACGTTCCTTCGATGACTGAGGCAACGTTTTGCAACAGAGACAGAAGATTATGGGTGCTAGAGTGTCTGCTGGAAAACTTCGTTCCAACATCCAAGGGCTAATAAATTGTGTGTTGTGTATAAAGTGTTTTTTGTAATTTAGTCAATGTATTGTGTATAAAATAGTGTATTTTGTAATTTAGGTATACAATAGTGTGGTGTATAAAATAGTGTATTTTGTAATTTAGTGTGTTATACAATAGTAAATAAAGTAAATAATATAGTGTATCTCTCTCACCTTACCCGTAAGTTAGCCTATATTATTTACTTTATTATGTCTCTCTCACCTCAGCCATTAGGGGAAGTATATTTTGTAATTTAGTGTATTATACAATAGTAAAACACATATAATAAATATTTTGTAATTCAGTGTGTTATACAATAGTAAAACACATATAATAAAGTGCATTTTGTAATTTAGTGTGTTATACAAAATAGTAAAACACATATAATAAAGTAAATATTATTATACAATAGCAAACCACATATAATAAAGTAAATAATATAGTCTCTCTCTCTAATCTCACCTGTTAGAGTAGTGGAATGGGGACCGATAACGAATTAATCTATTAGCCGTTAGGGGAGTGGGATGGGGACTGATAACGAATTAATCTATTTTACATAGTCCTAATATAGGAAATGTTGTCCCGCAATTCAACATTACTTCGGTGACAGATTAGTGACGAATTGCGAGGCACCATTGTATATATTTAAAGTTTCAATAAAATATTTATTTTGGCAAATGGCATTACTATATCGGTAACTAAAAATCAAAGATCAGATAATTTATCATTTTCAAATTTTTATTGAATTTTAAGTACTAAAGTCCAGGGGTAGGCTTATACACAGGTTACGCATTTTTACTGATTTTCAAACTCTGAAGTCAGGGGGGTTGGCTTATACATGGATAGACTTATATTCGAATAAATATGGTATTTCAAAGTTTCAGCTCATATTGACTTGATCTCGGTCTTCATGGGCTAAACCAGTGAACCAAAAGCAGCACTGGGTTAAATTCTTTTTTCCTTCTACAAAACACTGTCTTGTCTATTTTGATATTTGGAATCAAATAAATCTATATGTGCTTGATATTGATCTTATTATTTTTAAAGGAAATAGGAAGCGCTGAGAATTTTTGAATTCAATTTTTTTTTATCACCCTTTAAATAGTATTTATACTAGATAAACAAACAATTCTTTTCTGCAAAATATACTGTTTTAGTTCATTAAATACTAATTAATGCCAGGCATGCTAATGAGCATTCAATTATTTATATACTGTGATTTATACATAAGTTTATCATATAAAATCAAAGCCAAATCAATTCAAACAATAATAATAAAATATTATGATAATTTTAAAAGTGTTTCATTTAAAATTCATTATTATACAGGAATACCATTTGATAATAAGCTAAGTGAGATTGGAAAAACCAGTGCATTAAGCATACATTATATTATAAAGATTTAAATGGTATCAGGCTAAAGGTTATTTGAATACCTAAACCTATTTTGCAGAGTCAAATATTTCCAACTGTTTAATGAAGCATTATATTATTTTATTTCTATATTATTTCAATTTTAATTACTTAACTTCCAACATTAATATTTGATGTTTATTCAACTTATGCTAATAGTCACAAGCATGTATTTATAATGGAAGCAGCCATATTTACTCATTGTATAATCTTAATTTGACTAAAGGCTATTTTTGCCAAATTAATAGTCAAATAAGATTAATTGCATTGTTTGTGGGAATTTTATTTATCACAATTAAAATACTGTTTACTACATTTTTATTTACTTTTCATTAATTTAATCAGCAATGTTCTATTGTAAATAAAGTTGGAATCTTTCTTATTGGCTTTGAATACTCAATAATGACATTATCGTTTATATACAATATTTAATAATGTAGTTATTAGCTTTGAAGTTTCATAAAATTTAAGTATAAAATAACTATCATTCATCAAAGTTTTATATTGAGAATAGGTAATTATTAATTACTTTTAATTCTATTTTGATTATACAGCACTGAATTTCCTCAATTCTAATACAGATGAATCCCAATTTTCAGAGAGTTACCCTACCTTTCTGATAAATTTATAATAAATGAATGTTTTAAAAGTCAATTAAAATGCATTTTTTTCTATTGTGGAGGAATATAACTGGTAAAAATATCACATGATTTGTTGATTTGTTTTAAGCCATTTGGAACTCTCATATATATATTTCAAATGGGAAATGGATTCAATTCTGGGCTCTAAGATTTAAACAAAAAGCATATTCTTATATTCATTCTATTTTCCATGATATTCATTCTTACCAATCCCATGATTGGATTGGTCATAAAATAATAAATGGAGTTCAGTAATTCAGAGCTAAAGACAATTAAAAAACATCTGATATGTAGCTGGAATTGAACTGGGATCCTTTACACTGCAAGCTAACCCTTTTTTCACACAGCAAGACAATAAATAGTGATGTTTAACTTTCTGTGAATTCTACAAAATGGCATTATGTTTTTAGATGTTTTATTTGTTTTTAATAAAACAATCTTCAGCACTTATTTAAGCAAAAAACTATACAAAAGTATATTAAATAGATTTAATATACTTTCATCTTTCTAGTAAAAGTGAAAGTATATTAAATCTATTATTTATTTTTTTTATGAAACATGCAATACCATATTATATCATTTGCTTTTGATTAATGCTTATACTGAATTACTATGATTAATGTTTTCTTAAAAATACTTTAAGAAAATTCTAAACAACAGCAGGAATCAATTTTTGTAGATATTTTCTTTTTTTCTTTCCTTTTTGTGCTGCTTTTTAAACAAAGCCTAGTAAATAGTGGAGTCATTGTAGAGATTCTATATAACTATGCTGTTTTCCAACTAATGGTTTTTAAAGTGGCAAGGTATCCAATGCCTATCATCTTATAGTTGGATACCTTATCCTGGTTGGGTCATCTGAAATGTTGAAGGATGCTCTCTGGGATGCTGGAATGTTGAAGGACAAGCCAAGCCTGAAGCTCTCCTGAAAAATCTGAAGGTTATGGGGATCCCAAATTGACAAGGATCCTCTAAGGTGGTAAAGTGACTATTTACCATGTGGCCATTTTAAAGAACAAAATTGTCAGACTGGACCAAATTTCTGTAAATCATGTATAGATATACAACCCAGTCACATTGGTATTTATGAATATTTATTATGTTACTTTTATGATGTTTACATGCTGACAACTAGTTTCTTCATTAGACTCTTGCTAAGAAAACTATGTTAATAGATTGTTTTATAAAAATGAACACTAATTATAGAAGTTATTTTGATGTCATTTATATATTTAGATGGTTCTATTGCAAAATATATATAGGTGATAATTAGATGATATTTCAATATATTTCAGAAACACATTATTATTATTATTATTTAATGGAAATTAATACCAATTTAGACTCAATTTATGAAAAATTCGATTTAAAAGCATTTTTCAGAAATGTTTTATTCTTGTTATCAAGGGTTAAAATCTGTATCATTGATTTACTCATAATTTTAACTTTTCTCTTTATTTTTAACAGTTAGAGAAGTATGGAGATGGAATATTATTCAAATTTTATTATAAATCTGGATTAATAATATTATATAAGCCCAAATAAAGGCAAAATTTATTTAGAATATCAAATGCACAGAAATAAGAAAAGCTTCATATTTCAACTTCTGAATTAAAAATTGATGTTCAAACAATAACCAAATATCGGCCAAATAAACCTAGATTTACAAATAAATTTAGATTAAATGAAATAATGATTAAATTTAGCCAATGTGGCTCCATCTATTCATTAATAACTAAACTAAAAATTTTAAAACTTATTTGAAAATGAAATTTATCCTGACTTAGAATTGAAGCAGTGGTCCAGTTGGTAGGATATTAGGATAACATTCTAATATCCTACCAGCTGGACCACTGGAGAATTAAGCATATTCCCTCTTCAGATACTTATATAACAGAAATTTGGATAAACCCATATATTAGACAGGCTGACAAGTTACAGAGTTGGCTCTGTAGCCATGAGTCCACTATGGCAAAACTAGACAATAAACTACCCCAGTCACATATGTTTGCCTAAATTTCTGTTATTTAAGCTATCTGAAGATGAAATTTACTTGGTGTCCTGGGAGTCCAGCTGGTAGAATGCTAGGGCATTATCTTAAAGGTCCCGGTTCAATTCTGGGTTGGGACAAATTTCATTTTCAGATAGATATTAAAATTTATAATTGAGTTACTAATCAATAAAAGAAGACACATTGGCTCAATTTAATTTAAACATTAATTTCAGTTATTTCTAAATTAATTTGTAATGCTAATATAATTTATCTGATATTTAATTATTGTTTGATTACTAATCCTTAGTTTGCCACTATCAGATACCAAGCAATTAGTTTGCTTGGTATATAAAAGTTGATATTTTGTATCAGAAGTCTACCAACCATCTTATTTACAGTTCTAACATGTTAATCATTAAATAGATTTATAATGTTTAATTTTTTGTTGTATTGTTTAAATTTATACGTATTTAAATGCTATTTTAAATTATGTTTGATATTTCTTAAAACAATTTTACTCATTTAAAGAAATTAATGCAATCAAAATTTCCATTGTTTATTCAATGTTAAAATAATATTTAAATTAAGCATGCAAAGTCGCAGATTAGGATGAATGTCAATAACAATAATTATAAACTAAGCCTAACGGTTCTAACAACTCTGCAATCCAGAGTTCAGCCTGAGCTCAGGTCTTAAACTAACTCTAACTTAAATATAATTTAACAAAACACAATCTAACAATAAATAACAAACTGGCACAAACGAAACCGGAATTGTCTAACAATAACCATAACGTCTAATCAACGAAACAAAAACAGAAATAGGGACTTATAACTAAAAGTACCAATTAGGTTGTTAAAAATAGAACAAACAAAATGATGTTAGAAACTTATACTAATAATTGGAATAAATTCTCAAACCAGTTAAATAACAAAAATATATAAATTTATTAGACTCTAAACACTTACAAAAGTATTAATAAGTGCTTTATTGAAACTATAATAAAGCAACAATAAATTAATCAACAAAGTTTGTTTAATCCAACTCAAATACTAACAATCAATTATTCATAAAAACAAGAACCTTAAATACTACTTAAAGTCTACTACCTCCACCTCTGATACAAACTTCAAACAATTGTCAATCTTTACAAGAAACTCAACTGTCACTTTTGCCAATTTTACGTCAAGACGACACCTCATTGGTTGCCGTTTTTCATAGGCTTTTATATCGAATGATTTACAGTCCCGTGCTGCTTCATTTACATACTTATACATAACAAGTGTAAAATTATTAGCTTACAGAGTAATTCATTCATGTCATCATCTTTACAATTCATTTCTATATTGAACAAAACATCGATACGGATCATTCTTATATTCACATATCGCGAACAAAATATCAATACGAGACATTCTTACATTCTCATATCGGACCAATTTATATATTGAACAAAACATCGATATGGATCATTCTTATATTCACATATCGGATCAGTATAATTTTAGTTAAATTAGAGGATGACGCCATTACCTGGTGAAGCTCTTCCGGAGGACGGTTTCGATTCCATATCATGTGATTGCTAACGATGGAGACAGAGAACATGGGAAGTAAGTTAACTTTTAAACTAAAATATAATACGTTAGATTATAAGAAAATAGCGCTAAATAATAGAGTGCATAACAAAATAAAAATAGGACAGGTCAAAGTTAACTTCCTCACAAGCATTATTTTATATTTTAGATTTATATGATGAGAAATGTTATTTTTAATGTTTTTTTTTGTTCAGGTATTATGACTGTTATTTAAAAAATTTTTTATGGTCTGTAATGTTGGGAATTGCTATGTAATATAACATTTCCAATCAAGTTTGTGTGATCATCAATGGTTCTAATCAATAATCAAATATTGATGATTATTATGAATTTATCTGAGAGAGAAGATTTAACAGTTTCAATGATTGTTGTATATTGGATGCATTTCCCATTTTACCAATTACGAAAGTGCTTCTTTTTTTTGTATTTTATTTGATTTCACTTTTTCATCTTTCCTCTTGCTATTTGAAAATCTTGTAATGCTTCAAATAATGATTGCTCTTGTTATTTCCAACTGAAAGATATGATTTGTTTCTTAGATTAAAGCAGAAGAGTGAAATAAATCACAGCACTTTATAGCAGTCCTGAAAAACACTGTTATTGCTTAAAGGATTAACAAGTGAGGAACGTTTTCGACTATACAATAGTAAAGATGACCATTGTATAGTCGAAAACTTTTCTCACTTTTTAACCCTTTAAGCAATAAAAGTGTTTTTCGGGACTGCTATAAAGTGCTGTGATCTATTTCATTTTTAGTTAAAGCAGAAGAGTTTAGTTTGGCATCAATCATATGATGCATTATGATTTTAAAATATTAAAATGCATCTGTATTTTAGAATTGAGAAAATATAGTAATTAATATATGTATTGTTTCATATATTTAAAAAATGAATTATTTATTGTGAAGAAATATAAAAACAAAATCATCATATTATACATACTATACTATATAGCATTTGTATTTCAAATCCTATTGTGTTATCAACTTTCAGAAGACTGAAAATCTTAGATGTGCCTTAAGTGCATTATAGCAAGACAGTGGTTTGTTTTAGCAGAGATGAATAATAAAATTCATTGTACATTATAGCAAAAATACAGTAAATGGGGTATACCCAAATTTCAAAATTTTTACGCAAAAAAAAATTATACTGGTAACTGATTTAATCAGTTTATTACAATTATCAATATACATATTAACCACAGTAATAAAATATTATTAAAAATAATACTGTAATTTAAAAAAACATAAAATATTTCATTAAATATTTATATTTTATTCTTACTTAAAGTGAAAATATGGTTCTTAATAGTAAATTATATACAGAAAATTCCCTGTATTTACAAATTCAGTATGTGTGAATTCATTTACTCATAAATAAATCACTGATTACTATTTTTCATAATTTAATAGTTGAAATTCATTAATTTTTGAGTTTGATAGCTATGATATATCATTTTTAACCACCTTGTCAAGACTATTAAGGAAAATGCAATGAATTAAGCTTGAATGTATATATCCTTTTACATTCATTCTCTCTAATTCACATTATTTACTTGAATGAAGTAAATAATTTTCAGTTTTTTTTTGTATCTGAGAAACAGTGGAAAACAAGATTTTATTAGATGATAACAATCAAAATGTAAATTGATTGTTATTACGATTCTATTATGGCTTCTAAACACAAAAAAGACAAATGGGTTATTATTATTATTATTTCTGACAAAAGTGAACTGTTTCATAAATTATGAAGCAGTACATTGGCAAGTGCCAATGCATGTAAGTTTGGTATTAACAAATTGACTAAACAGTCAGTATTTTATTACTTGAATATTAACAATAGTATATATACATGAATTTTCATGATAATTTAATAATTTATATAAAAAATTTTATTCCATAATAATATTAACAATAATATTTAAAAAAAATCAATCATTTTAATCCAAAAATGTCAAGAGAAATATGATAATCTTCAAGTCCAGGAATCAAATCCTATTTTTCCAAACTGTATTTCAGCTTAGTATCTATGGCTTCAGATTTACAGTATAGATAGTTTTTGACTTTATAAATTAATTTGTTGTTGGAATATACTTGTAAATCAAGAATCAATTTCCAATAGACATAATGTTAAAAGCAATTCTGTTCTCAACAATGAAATTTGACCATAATGAAATTAAATAAAGATAAAAAAATCATTAAAATCAAGCAAATTATAATAATAAAGAAATTATTTGTCATATAAGTGTTAAAGAATTTTTATTCTTCATTATTATTAACAGATAAGTAAGATGAGCTTTTAAACAGATGAACTATTACCTTAGGTACAATCTGGGAATGAAAGTTATTTACATAATTTTCTGATAAAACCATAACAGCGATAGGGTGTTTTTTTCCTACTTCTCCATCCTCCATTTTGATTTTTGCAATTTCATAGCAGGCAATGGAGTTTCTGCTACAAACCAATTTGTGTTGTATTGTATAGCTACATATGTGGTTTTAAATTCCTTTTTATGAATATTTCATATTTATTTATTAAAATTAATGTTCATATTTTTGATTTTCTTGATACTTCACATGTTTGAAAAACTTACAAACCTGGGAAATTGTTAAGAGAAAACTTATAAATCTAGAACTACAGATATTTTTCAAAACAGGTACCTTTATGAATATAGATAAGAATAATGTAATTCCAAAAATAAATTTCATTTTTGAAATGATTACATTAATAAAATGTAATGAATTTAAAAATGAAAATTAATTAGTTGTAGAATTAAATAATTTACCATTAAGAACAATACTGTATTTTTAATATTGTTATATTTCTAACAAAGTATATCAATATTAATAATTTTCCTTATAAAATTGATCAAATTCAATCTTCAGATATCAAAATTAATTTTAAATGTTGAAATATATATATTTTATTCTGTAAATATAATTTTGAAAATATAGAATTTACCTTTTCAATAAGCTTGGTCCTTCCTTGAATAAGCATATTTTCTAAAAATTAATAAACAAAGGCTATATCCAATTTCTATGAAATTTCAGCCAAAAATACCAATTTTGATGAAAATTTATTTGAAATCAACCAAAGAATACATCCAAACATCCCCTAATGGATAAAGTCTAAATTAAATTTTTCTAACGATTATGTTTTGAATTAATGCTAAGATGGTGGCACCTTAGCATTAATTCAAAAAATAATCGTTAGAAAAATTTAATTTAGACTTTATCCGTTAGGGAATGTTTGGCTGTATTGTTTGGTTGATTTGGAAATGATTAATCCCTTAAGTAGGGTGTATTTGAATTTATTTGAATTTCCATTGTATGACAAACAATCATGGCAAAATATTTGGCACAAATTTATTATAACTCAAAATTAAAAACAAAGAATGAAAATCTAATAAATCAAATAAAGAACTTTAGTTTGAAATTATTTTCTATGTATAATGAATTCAATTATGGAACAAATATTTATAATTTATTTAATAACTGAATTGATCCATTGATCTAATTAATACTATCCCTTGGGTAGACTATGCCCATACTGAAAATATGAATATAATGGAAATTGATTTCATTCTCTTTTAATGTATACTTTTAATTATATTTTAGTAAGAATCAATTATATTATTAACTAGCATGATTAATTAATACAAAATAATTCTGCATAAATTGAAAACTGCGTAAGTCCAACATATATAAATATACAAATCAGTAGATCAGCAAATAGAATGGTCAAATGAAATTCATGAATCTACTTTAACCATAGACAAAAAAATTTAAGGCCATAAGTGATTTTTTTTTTTCAAAAATGCAAATTGTTTAACAAATTTTTCATTAGCATATAATAAAAATTTAAAAGAATTAAAAGACATGCATCTGTGTAAGTGTGCATGTCCATCTGAAAGCTTAGCACTAGTAAACTCTCAGGAAACTGTCTACTTTGAGAGTATTTTCTTGAGATTTTTACTATAATCTTGGAGTATGTCCTTGGAGAGTACTTTCAAAACTGTGTCCACCTTTGCACTAGATAGTCAACTTCTGAGCTCTGTACAAAAAATGTTTTAAGATAAAATAATATCTTTGATTTATATTCTTTATAACTTTTAATAAAAGTGTGAAGGATTTGCAGACCCCAATCAATATTTCAAAAATAAATTTTTTCACAGATGAATTTTATAGAATACAAACAAGTTATTAAAAAATTATTAATAAAATAAAAATAAATGTAGCATATCAACATTTTATTGTGCTTTTTATAAAATATTACATGGAAAAATTTCAATGTTATCTGTTGCAGTTTGTGAAACATCAGTTGATTCAAGTATGTTTATTAATGTAAACCTCTATTCTGATGAATTTCATTTATTTCGTATTGTTCAACAGGTGCCTTGATATCATTAGGAAAACAATTTTCAACATGTTGTTCAGCACTCTCAAAATAAGAAATATGTTAGAATTTAGCGAGCTTATCATCAAGAGTGTAATAAAACTATGTCCACCTGTGAGCAAGTCTTAAGAAATTTGCTTGCCGAAAGCTCCTAGTAAGACTTCTGTGAGTTACTCTCAAGAGTATGTCCATTTCCAAAATATTCTTTTCAGAGTGTCTCGTGACAGTTTTTCTTTCAGATGGGCAGGCACCTTTACTCTGAAACAGCACAAGTCAAAACTGTGTAAATAAGAACTTACTATATTTTAAATAACTCAGTATTATATACCACTGAAATCCAATGGTGATTATATGTTTTCTCCATCAGTAAAGTTATACCACTGGTATAACTTTACTGATGAAGAAAACACACAGTCTCAATCATTAAATCAAGATGGAAATAAATATATAATCTTTTTAATATAAAAACGAACAACTGTTGTAAAATACTAAAAATGGTTGAATGAATAAATGAAAACATTTATGATTATATTAAACTATTATTATTTTCCTATTCAGTACTGAGTTATTTGTCTATTTATGTAAACGAAAAAAATATCATAATGATGAATCTTATAATATAACATAACCTTTAATAGATAATATAGAATGGAATGTAATTAATTCCATCATTTATTTCCATCTTTACCTATTGATATAGATCAAATGCTTTGTTTATTTATAGAGCTAGTCCATTGATAGATTGTTATTCATTTAAGCATTCCTATCAATAATTACAACAGTAGCAAAAATCTAAGATACGAGGGATATTGTCTATTACAATTTCAATAATTTTTTTGATTATGTATTTAATAATTTTCCTTTTTCATACTTCTATCAAAAATAGGGAAAAAAAGGTGAAATTAAATGAGTATATCACTAAATTAATGGTTTATTAGAATTGAGGAAATATAATACTATATTATAATTAAATTAGAATACAAAATAATTAATAAATATTCTCTCTGTAAAATTTTGGTGAACAACAGTTATTTTATATTAATTTAAATTTTATGAAAATCTATGTAAACAATGACATCATTGTCATTATTGAGAATTCTAATATTCTTTCATTCACAATAAAATATTGTTAATTTAATTTTAAGTAAATAAAAATGCAATAAATAATTTAATTGTGACAAATAATATTATCACAAACAGTGCAGTTAAGCTTATTTTGACATTAAAATTTGATAGAAATATCTTTTGGTACAAGCTAACATTAAGTCATGAACAAAAAGGCATCTTCCATTATTGATGCATGTTTATGATTGCTAAATCAAATAAATGTGAAATATTAATGGTGAAAGTTATTAATTATTAAAATGAAAATAAAACAAATGATATAAAATGCTTCATGAAACAGTTGGGAAATGTTTGAATATTTACAAATTAGGCTTAGATATCCACATCAAACTTTAGTCTGGAACTGTCCAACCCTTCATAACCTAATTCTTATATTCAATATATTTTGCTTAATGCACAGGTTTTTCTAGTCCTTATTAGTACATTATAATGGGATATAGTTTTATGTTAATGTTTGCATCATATATGCAAATGGAAACATGGAAAATGAAAATAATTTTTACAATAAAATTTTTAATATAAATTATAAAATTAATACTTTTTAATTATTTTATAAAATTACACGGTTTTGCAACAAAATCCTCCCTATGAAACCAGGGGCAATTTTATATAAATTCAACCTTGTTTAGTCCAAAAATACCATTAAAAATGCTGTAATTTTTACAAATCTCAATCCAGTTAAACCAACTAGCACACTTTCATTTATTGGATAATTTTTTTAGCCATTCTTAATTCTCAATTGTTTATCAATTCTAAATCAATTAGAATAATTAAGTTTTGATACATATGGAAAAGCTATTTATAATGAATTTAAGTTGTTGCTATTTTATTAAATATTAGAATTCTGTTATTGTTAGCTACTACTATCAACTACAATCCCTTATGTTGAAAAGTAATAAAAGTAATATAATAATATTCGATTGTTATTTTCAGATATACATTGTTCATATTTTCTTAAAAAATTTAACTTAATTTTAATTTTTTTATATATTTAAAACAAAAATCATCAATTTCAATTTTATAATACTTCAATTTTTATATTTTCATTACTGTAAAGTAGCATTATAATTGAATCCTTTTATAGTAATAATTTTACATGATATCAGAAACATGAATCATTTATTATTTTTAAATAGAAATTTTTTATTTAATTTAAATACATACATTAATATTTTGCCAGAAATTGTTTACCATAAAATTTCATCTTCACATATATTTTCATTAAAATTAGCAATTTAGATTAAATCAGGACATGGTCTTTATATTTCATTATTAATATGAATTTAGTTTTAAAATTAATAAACTGTATTTTTCAGAGTGTAAAACATATTGCATTGCAAACTGTATTTCAAAAAATATATTAAATTGTCTTATCAATTTATAAATCTCAGTAATTTGTATATTCATATATCTGTTATTTTTATATTATTTTCAGAGCTGATGGAAGCATATTATCACTCAATCATCTTATTTTATTATCTGAATGTTAAATCTGATCAATAAAAAAATTCTTGTAATGTTTATCCAGATTTCTTACATTTTCAGTTACAATACAACAGTCTAACTCACCTCTTAAATACAAAAGTTTTAGTTTCATCATTTTCATAAAGATTGTATAATAATCCTTCTACTGCTGTTTCAATAAATGAAGATATGCTGAAGAGTTATAGGCCTATATGTTCTATAAGATATTGGAATTTTAGGACTAATTTTTTTAGAAAAATCAGTCTTATACTCCAAAAAATACAGTTTTTGTCCCAGTAATCCAAAATAAGTAAAGTAAGAATATTTTAAACACTAATATTTAATAAAATTGAAAATATCTTTTTAAAATTTATAAATATTAAAATTAAAAAATATATGACAAAGCAAAACTAGTGTTTCTAACCTGAAATGATAGGGGAATCCAGCTGCTAATGCAATTCAGGTGCCGACTTGTGAAAAACAATTGTACAATCTGCATTAGTTTACGCATAATGATATTCATAAATCAGAGATGGCGCTGCATAGTACACACTTCATTATACACACAAGGAGAAATAGATATTGTTTATAGAATCCTTATTAATTAATTACAAAGTTGCAAATGTCAGTTATTGGTGCAGTGTCAGGTATTGGGCAACTTACCTTACATATTTATGGAAAATTTATAACAATTTCACATAACTGAATCTTATTCTTTCCCAAATTAATTCTTGATAAAGATAATGGAATTTAAAGAATTAATTTCAAGATTTAATATATGCAAGAATTAAGTTCAATTTGGCTAGCCCCATTGAGCTTTAGTTTGTTAACATAAATTGAATAATGTTTTTCTATTTCACATTTTAATTTTAATGAAATTTATTTGAATACAGGTAGTCCTTAACTTACAATGTTGATGTATTCAGTAAATTCTGTGATTGATCAATGCAATTCAATGTGAGTCCCTGACCTATTGATGTGATATATGAAAATTGTTCATACTGAAATACTTTAGATATTAAATAAAAGTAAACAATAAGCCAAATAAGTAACATCAATAGTTTATTCAAAAACGTTTTCAGCTATCCACATAGCCTGCCTCAATGGATAGCTGAAAATGTTTTTGAGTAAACGATTTATCTTACTTATTTGGCTTATTGTTTATTTTTATTGAAAAGTGTCCTTTTTTGGCTCTGCTTCTTGTAGTTTTGTGTTCTTTAGGTTTATTAAGATAACATATAATATCCTAGTAAATATTAGTTGTGAGAAATACCATCAATTTTGAGCATTTCTAATTTTCAACCAAATCTGATCTGACTTATAATAGCAGGGTTCAAACTAAAGCCCATTGTAAGTCATGGACTACTTGTATAAAAACTTTAAAATCATTTCAATTATTTTTTATATAAACTATAAAATTTCTGCAATTGCTTTAATCAAGAAATGTTTTCTTACCATGTAATTAAATTTTATTTCAGATTATTTTCTATTTTATTAAACAAAACATAATTATATCTCATAATCTGTATTTGTATTTTTTAACACATTTAAACGTTAGAACAAAAAACAATATAAACAATTCAACCTTAATTTCATTAATGGCTGCTATTTATTGGGTCAGTATTTTTAAACATTTTTGGTCAGTATTTATAATAAAATATTAGTACGTAATATAAGTGGTCAGTATTACACCAAGTTAATATAAAAATTATCAGTATTTTAATTAAAATATCTGTATATATAATAACTTGTCAGTATCTTAAATAGATGGTCAGTATTTATGATTAAAAAAAAGTATATATAACATTAGCCGTCAGTAAAGATTGCTGTCGTTATATTTTATATAATATATATTAGATCAATTATATAAATACCTCTTTTCCTGTAAGAGTCTGCAATATAAAAAAAAATACATATTAATAATATACCATCTTATATATATATATATTAATAATAAAAGCAATTAAACATTATTAAATTTACTAAATGGACCTTCCAAATATTGTTATTCATTAATTTTAATTATTTTAAAATTATAATCTGTAGACTATATATTATAATACGACAAATAAATTCTCTTTGAAAAAGTTTATGTATCAAATTATATAAATCAATAATACAAATTAATATAACAACATTATTGAGATATATGCTGAAATAGTTTATCAAATGTAGAAAAATATGCTGAAATATCTGGTGATGAATACCGGGATGAAAATGACATTTGTATTGAGAGAGAATTGACAAAAGTACAAATTAGAGAGTTTTTTCTATTTTAATATTGATATAATGATATTGGTTAATGAATAATTGATAAAACCATGATAAATATAATACATTTATCCCCTATAGCAGGGGTGGGCAAAAGGTGGCCCACGAGCCGAATCCGGCCTGCCGCATAAACTAGGACACAGTATAGTTTCAAGGTCCACATTTATAAAATTCAACTCGAAAAGAAAAAATAAAATAACGGATACTTTGCAGTGTAAAATAATGAGGCATCTTATACTGCCCACCGCATAAACTAGAATACATTACAGTTTCAAGGCCCACATTTGTAAAATTCTACTCGAAAAGAAAAAAATAAATAATGGATATTCTCGCTAGTGTACACGTACACTACTGAGTTACTCTAAATTTTGATGATATAATTAACCATGAACATACTTAATTTCATCATCTGCATTAAGTTGTAAATTTATTTTTACAAAATTAATTGCATAGGTACCTAATATTTTGTAACATTCTGATGTAATAGGTTATTAGCAATCAATCTAGCTAATATTTTGTAACATTCTGATGTTATAGGTTGTTAACAATCAATCAGTTTGATAAAATACTTATGCTTTTAAAGAAAATAATATGAATTTATTCATAAAACGATTATTTTCTAATGTTTCTAATGAAAAAGTTTCTAAGGATGTTTTTGAACTCTTTGCATACAAACAAAAACTAAGAAAATAACACAGGATACTTTGCAGTGTAAATTAATGATACTTTGCAGTGTAAATTAATGATACTTTGCAGTGTAAAATTTTGATAATCAATCATGAACATCGTAAATTTCACCATTCACATTAAATTGTAAATTTGTTTTTACAAAATTGTGTAGATATCTAATATTCTGTAACATTCTGATGTAATATAGGTTATTAGCAATCAATCAGTTTGATAAAATACTTATGCTTTTAAAGAAAATTATATGAATTTATTCATAAAACGATTATTTTCTAATGTTTCTAATGAAAAAGTTTCTAAGGATGTTTTTGAACTCTTTGCATACAAACAAAAACTAAGAAAATAACACAGGAAAAGTATATTTTAAAAATAATATTGATGCACGAATATATTCTTTGTGTAAGTATCACCTAAGTGGCTACACATAATAGCGAGATTGACAAAAATGTGTGCAGATAAAACTGGCATAACCATTATTCTTGCCCCGTGTGATGATGAGAGGAATATGTTTGTGCAAGAATAAATCTTGCTTGAACTTGAGTAGTCATTTTATGTCAAAGTAGTTATTAATTATTAATAGATTAGCTAATGTTACATCAATAATTTCATTACATAATTACATAATGGCGTCATAAGGTTAAATTCGGCCTTCTTTACATTTCACTTTTATACGGCCCCGCTTCATCCTGAAGATTGTTAATCCAGATTTCAGCAGAAAATAATTGCCCACCCCTGCTCTATATAGTACTAGTGAATCAAAAAAACAATTAAAATAAAAATAGTTATATTTAAAAAATATGATTATGTTAATTTTAGTTAAGCCATCATATTATACATATGATATACTTTATCAAGTAGTAATCACTTTTAAAATCCATCATAAGCTGGCTAACACTCATGATGAAATTAACTGGAAGGACAAAAAAAAATGATTCAATGAGCTGGTCTTGGATCCCCTAAAAACTGGAGGAAAATGGACCTATATTTGAATCTAGATTCTTAACAATGGTAAGCATTTATCTTACTATGTGGCTTTCCAATTGACTTTAAAGAATAAGCATACAAAACCCATACATCTATAATAAATAGTGTAATTAGAAAATAAATAGTGATTTAACCACACAATATATTTTCATATATTTTCTCATATCATTGCATTATATCTATCTACTTTGATCAGTATATTTTCTTTTGTCAGGAAATCCTACATAACTATAGATCTATGTTTGTTGGGGATTACCTATGTCAACACTACCAATTTTGCCTATGTAATACTACCTTTTTTTAGCCTAAGCCTAAAAAAAGTAAAGACTACTACTTAGCAGGAAAGATAATGACAACATTTTTTTGGGATACAAAAGAGTATTTTTGCAACTGGATTTTCTCACAGGATGATGCATAGTGAATGCAGATTACTATTCAAATCTCCTGTTGGGTTCTGTTAAAATATCAATCTGAAACAACAGAAAAAGGAGTCAGATCTCTGATTACTTATTATAGGACAATGTCCATCTTCATGTCATTTCCTACATGATGGCCACAATTCAAAAATTGAAAAGACTATTCTTCCAGAAATCATTATATATTTCAGATCTTTCCCCTATCAGATTTTCATCTCTTTGGACTCTTAAGAGTTCTTAGGAGGGAGAAACTTTACACATAATGGGGAAATCATCTAATCTGTTTGAGAATGGGTGTACCTCCAGCAAAATTTTTTTCACATGGAATAAAGAGGTTAACAGACAAATGATACCAATGCATTTTAGAGGAGGAAGAATAGATAGAAAAATGTTGATATCAGTATTTGTATATAGCAGGGATGGCTAAACTGCAGCTCACAAGCCACAAACGGTCTTCGGTACCTTCAGTGTGGTTCCACATCATGAATGTCAATAGTTAATATAGAGTAAATACCTACTTAATTTAAAAATATATATATTTGGAATTTTGTTTATTTATTATAAAAAGTAGTATGCATCTATATGGAATAAATTGAAATATATAATAAATAATTTTTGAAGCCATTGTTAAGATTACCCCAAAAAAAACTGATACAGCTCTCTTTGTTATGGAAAGAAACTGATTGTGGCTCTCAAGTATTTGATATTCTCTTATCTGACTTGTAGTGACATGAGGTTTGGCCACCCCTGGTGGGCCAAACCTCATGTCCATAGTTTGTATTTCTTTTGCAATTAATTCATAAATTATATAAAACTTAAATATAACTGCTTTCTTAGGTGTCTAAGTTTCTAATTATTTCCAAGCACTTTTAAAATCAGATCAAGATAGCTTTTAGAAAACTTTTAATAATGAGAAACGTTTTCGGCATTTATTTAAATTTGCTGTAAGAGTTGAGGATGGCTTTTAAATGACGTTTCTCATATTAAAAGTTTTTTAAAAGCTATCTTGATCTGCTTAAAAGTGCTTGGAAATAATTAGAAACAGTCATAAATTATAATTCATATTTGAACACAACTTGAACATAAAGAGAACTGATAAAAAATTACAAAATAGGAGTGCACAGCATAGAAATGACAACAGAGTAAACTGCTAGAACACTGCATTAAACCAAAAAGTATATGACAACTGTTAAATTTTCTAGATCAAAGCAAAAATCATATTGTTCCATATCATGTCTCTGCTGATTTTTTGAAAAAAAAAAAAAAAACTCAAAGTTATAAAGCAAAATAACATTGATGAAATTGTTAAAGTTATAGAAACACTAAATAAACAATGGAAGATTCTAATGCAACAAGGATTTCATGAATTTATTATTTTATTATACATCTCTTTATTGTTATAAATTTTTATTTGTATAATTTTATTATGTAACCATTACACAATATTACATAATGAAATTTAAACCAAATTCATTGTTCTGTTCTTATATTCTACTTTATAACTGAAAGAGGACTTTGTCCAAAAGAAATTTTAAACATTAAAGATAACAGAGCCAAATTTTAAATTAAGATAGTTTATTTATCATATGTCTTTCATTCAGTGTGCTTTCATTTATTACAATTTTCTATCTTTATTAACACATTGGCAATCACTGAATGTTAGTTGCATTCTAGAATATTTCCATTATATTATAGCAACAGTTATTACATTGTGTCATGATACTAAATGCTTAGGATAACATTGTTATATAGAAGATACAGTAGCAACTGACATTCTGCTTAAAAAAAATGATTTGCAACTATGTACAAAAATAAACAATCTTTAAAAGATGTTTTTGCATGCTAAATAATCTTTTTTCATTTTTATATACTGACTAGTATCCCTGCTGTAAACATTGCTTGGTGTGATATGACTAGTTCCCAAATTTACTACTTTAGTCAGTATCTCACTGAAAAATTGACTATTTTACAGCATTAATAAGCAGACCAATATGATTCTATAACTTTTTATTATGAGAAACGCTTTCAGCTTTCTTATACCATCTTCACCTCTTACAAAAATGTTTGAGTTGCAGAACAAATTAGTTATTTTTTTTTTCATTATTCGAAATCTCATTATTATTTATTTATTTTATTACAGGTAAATAAAACAAATGGTTTATACTATCTGGTTAACAAAGATGTAACCCCAATTGTTAGTTTGGGTATTTTTGTTTACAATTTTTACAAATACATTAAAAGGATTAGTTAGACTAGCGTTTCTCAAACTATGGGTCGCGAAGCGAAATGCTGGGGTCGCAAAAATTAAATTCAAATACTTGAATTTCAGTTTATATGTAATTTCACAAATGCCCAATATTTAACATATGACAACATATGTATTTTCAATGTAGTTGACTGATTGTGTTCATCTTAATAAGTGTATAAATGATTTAAGTATTTGTATGTTTTATTTCATATTTAATACCTGGGGTCGCAAAAAATCTCATAATGAAAAAAGTTTGAGAAATGCTGAGTTAGACAATCACATAATGTAGTAAAAAACTTAGTATAAAACAGACGATATGGGAACATTCTTAGGATTTTTACAGTTTTTATTAGATATATATAAAAGACAACACGAGATTGTGTGACACGATTCGGTGGATTGAAACTGGTTATTAATGTACCAAGTTGAAAGTTGTAATAATTGTGTATATACTTAGCATCAAAGAAAACAATGTGACTATGGATAGTATGTACTTTAAAGTAGCTGCATAACCAAAAGTAGTCAGGGGTGTCTAGGTTGTATGTAATTATTGCATATAATTTTTTTAATATCTTGTAGTGTTGGGATATTAACATTTCCATATAGGTATTAGCAGAAACTGACCAAACTATGAGACCATAATCAATTATTGATTGGATAAAAGTAAGCAATATAATTTGTAAGATGTTATAATTTCGTAAATAATAGAGGTTGCGGCAAATAATTCCTAGTCTAATAGATAATTGCTTTATTAGGTGGTAGATCTGTTGTGTATAAGTTAGTTTGTCATCCATGATTATCCCAAGGTCATTTTTAGTACAAATTCGTTTTATAGAGACAGAATTAATAAAAAAGGTTGGAGTATTAACTTCTGATAATGCAAAGGTCATACTGTCAGTTTTTTCTATGTTAATATTAAGTTGATTATTATTTAACCAGAAAGAAAGAGTAGATAGATCATTCTGCAGAATAGTAAAATCGGTATTAAGGATTTTTATATCATCAGTGTAGGCATAAACAGTAGATTTGATTAATGTGAAAATGGGATTGATATAAACTGAAAAGAAGATGGCACTTAAAGGGGATCCCTGCAGTACTCCAACACAAAGGAAAGTGTTCTGAACAGATGTTGTTTTTTTTTAATAATAGCAAATCAATGAGTTAGGTAGAAATAGATCCAGTTCACAACTATTGAGTCAAGATCATAATGATTTAAAAGCCTGTCACACAAGATTGAGTTATTTACTGTGTCGAAGGCAGAGGACATATCAAGGTAAACAACGTGTGTTGGAATGCTTTTATTCAAATTATGTAGAATTAGATTTTGTGTTTCTATTAGATTAGTAGTAGTGGACCTCTTGTGTATAGCATAATGCTGATTTGAACTTAATCGATTTTGCAAGTGAAATGCTAAAAATTGTAAGATTATTTTCTCAAAAATTTTCAGCATGGCTGATGTAACTGATATCGGTCTATAGGAGGAAGGTATGTTTTTATCTCTATGTGGTTTGAGAATGGGGTTAATGAACGAATATTGTCACTAAACAGGGCAATAAGTTTCACAAGGCAAAGATTAAATAGGAAAATTATATGATTAATAATCTCTGAGGATAACTTTTTAAACAATATTATGAGGATCAGATCTGGCCCTTTAACAGGACTCTTCAAAGAGATTAGTGCTTTTTTAAAATGGGTATATTCTATTATATTTTTATAGATTACACGGTTTGAAGTATTTTCAGATAATGAAAATTGAAAGCTATTGTTTTTTGGGAGCAAAAACTTACTTTTAAAATAGTTGAACAGGTCATCCATGATATCATTAGAAATGAAATTGTTATTAGTTATTTTAACCTTTTTAGTAAAAGAAGGTAAAGTCTTCCAGAAGAATCTAGAAGAGGAGATATATTTAATAGGTAGCGATTTAATGTAATTCTCACGTGCGTTTTTCATTAGTTTCAAGTATTGCTTATCATATAATATATCTGTGATAATATTTTTGTAAATGATATGTACGCCAATTGCGAAAGAATCTATTCCTTAAAATTTTAACACGTTGGATATTTTTATTTATCCAAGGAGTGAAAGAAGCTCATTTCTGAATTTTAGGAATGGCAACGTTAATGATGTCATAAGAATAGAATAAACAATATCAAATAATTCTTGAATGAAATAAGATTGTGAGTATAAAAAAGACCAGTCAACAGTAGAAAGTAAAAAGCTGACGTAGCCCCAATCAGCTTTATGCCAAGTGTATGCATATTTGTTACAGTTGTTGTTAGTAACCTCTATATGTGAATTATGCTTTATAGCAAACAATATGGGGACATGGTCAGATTGAAAACCCTCAGAAGTCCATGCTTGGATATTGCAGTTCAAGTAAAAAATAAGATCCAGAAAACTTTCTCCACAAGTTGGAAAAGTCACACTTTGATTTAGTTGAAAAAAATAAACAATATCGGCCAAAAAAGAATTTTCTTGATTTGTCGTGACAGAAAATGATGGCTTACCATTGGCCCACTTTATGTTTGTGAGATTAAAATCTCCAAGTACTATAGTAGAATAAGATAAACATTTTGCTAAACAGATAGAAATACAACTTTGTAGTTTGAGAATATCATCTAAGGTTATAGACCACGGAAGTAGACCAGAATAATACAAATTCGCAATACTTTGGAAATGATACAAATTTATATATTTTAATATTGTTTAAAGATATAAAAGGAGTCTGATGCAGTAGCGATCAAGAGTTCATTAGAACAAAAACAAAACGGGTACATTTAAAGAACAAAGAATGGGAAAATCGAATACTTAAATTTTAAATTCATTCATATTCATAATAAATCTAGATTATTCAAAATTAAAAACTAAAATAACACAAGGATAAATAAAATCACCACTAAGAACAAAAATTAAAAACTATATTTAAGTCTTAGGATATCTCCGTTGCATTAAAGCTAGACCTTATGTAGTGCTCTTTGTTCTTTAAATGTACCTGTTTCGTTTTTGTTCTTAAATAATTTGTTCTGCAACTCAAACGCTTTTGTAAGAGCTGAAGATGGCATAAGAAAGCTGAAAACGTTTCTCATAATAAAAAGTTATAGAATCATATTGGTCTGCTTATTAGTGCTGTAAAATAGTAAATTTATCAGTGTGATATGACTTTTCTATCCCTGTTGTAGAGAGGGATAGAAAAGTCATATCACATTGATAACTTGGAGTCACTCACTTGGAGTGATGCAAAAATTTATGGTAGCTTGATCATTCTACCTTTCTTCTCAATAAATGGCACTATTTTTCAATCTGTTGATCAATAAATGAGAAAACTGAGGCCTTGTCATAGGCCACTTATATCAAAGGACTGCAGACTGTTCTGAATGACAATTGACAGCATAGGCTCAAATCTCCAAAATACTTTCCAAGAAATGGGATTCAGATTTGAACACAGATCCTCTGGATAGAAAGCCATAGTATTTCCAATAATTAATCTGGCCAATAACACCATCAGATTAAATTAAAATATCCATTGAATTTCAGGCCACCATATTTTAGCCATTGTTTTGAATTTAAAAAAGTTACCATCAGATTTGTAATTTGTAACCCCCAAAACCCATTTACTGATTTTCATCAAAATAGGATTAACATTTAAAACATGTCAAATTTGAGGGCTGCCTCTTTTATGATCCATTTTTTTCACCAATTTGTAAAGGAATATTTTTCTCAGTTTGAAACACTCAAATTTTCAAGAAATAATAATTTTTAAGCCATAAAATAAATATTGGAGATTTAGCTTTCCTCTTTTCTATACCTTTGGGATGGAATTTCAAGTTTCCCTATTCTTCCAAACTGGTTCAGTGGTCCTTTTATAACATCTTCAAATTTCAGCTTTTTAGGTCATAGAAAATAGTCAAATTCATGAGGCAACATATATGATCCATAAGCATTTTATATATATATATATATATATATAGTTATATCATTATATAAAGATAAAATATTGCAGGTAAAGTTAATAAAATCATATAAATTTTTGCAGTTATATACCATAAATTCCATAAAATCCAAATTTTTCAGTAGTCCAAGATGATCTTAATCTTGTTCATCTCAAACTAATGAGATTCTATAGTATTACATAATTCTGAATAATTCAGAGTTGCAATACAATTAAAGTATCATAAACTTTTAAGAAAACATAACAACATAAAGACCTTTTCAGTTCAACTAACAATGCAGCATAATGAAGATCACAGGATCTCAGATATAGGTATACCTCATAATCACAGCTGTTATATTTCAAACCATTCCTGTAAAGCAACAAATTATAGCCTTTTTTCAATGCTAGTGAATATGAAAGACTCAAAAATTTACACTATCATTCAGTATGTGCCAACAGTGCTCTTAACGAATAGCCTAAAAAGTTTGGCTAGATGACTATGTGATAGAGAATTTGCTTACCAATTTGAAGGATTGGGCTTAATTCCATGTCTCAGACCTCCAGTTTTTCAGGATTAAAGGTACTGTATTAGCAAAGTCCTTAAAGAGACCTAGTTGACACAATAAAGAATATGCTTGAACACAATAGAGAATACAAGCATATTCTCTATTGTGAACACTGGATATTGGAAACAATGCCTTGAGTGGAAAGAAAAATCTATAATTAAGTCATTTAAGTTTTATTTCTGACTTCCCTAACTTTTATTTGTATAACTATCACAAAAATAGAATAGCTAAACTAAAAAACAAAAAATATTAATATTTAAAAATAGAGAATCTACTGATTTTTCAATCATTGGAATGATATTTAATAAAACTTGGTAGTATTGCACCAATCTTGCCTAGATTGATACAGACTAGTCTACATAAACATGTTATTACTTACCAGTATATTAATTCTCTGCCCATAGTCATTTAGTTAGTATGCCTATTAATCATAGAATTTTTTATTATTACTGATTATGATGATGAAATATCAACTTTATAAAGTTCTTGTTATTAAATTTCGTTATGATAATTTATTAAATAAGTTTGCTCTATATTTTATTTTTAATCTTATTGTTATAAATGGTACGATCAATCTTACAATCAGTTGTTTAATCTGAATTTAAAAAGCTCAAATCATAGTAATTAGGCAATGACACTTCACATATTAATAGTTAAATTTACAAACCCACAATTTTTCCTGCATATAAAAGAATTAAGTTCATATTACTAATTAGTTACCTTAGTTGATAATATTGAAACCTTTAATAATTTCAGTATTAAATTTGCTATTAAATTATGACAGACATCAAATAACTAGCACTCATAGCAAGTTAACTTTTTATTTTATAAAATAAAATTTAGCTAGAAGTTAAATTTAGCAATTTAGTTACTGTTTTTTCTTTAACTATTCTTAGCAACTAAGAATAACTAAAAAGTTTCACGTTCCATTCTTCTGTTTTTAAAATATGATGTACTGAAGAGAGCTTAATGAAAGCTAAAATGTTTTACAGAGTTGTTTTTAAATTATATTTTAGAAAATAAAAAGTTAACCTGCTATAAGTGCTAGTTATTTGATGTCTCTTAACTAATTATTAAATTATAAGAAACTTAATATTTAATTAAACAATTCTCTTATTTTTATCATTAAAGTTAAAAGAAATTAAATGCATTTGAAAATACTATACAGTCAAACCTGTTTTTATGCGGTCGGTTTTTGTGCGATATTTTTTTTTTTGTGCGATTTTTATGTGCAATTTTTTTGTGCAGTATATAAAAACATTCCATCAAATGCATATAACGAATAAAAATTAATTAAAAAACTGTAATTAAAAAAAATAACGCACAAAATCCGACCGCATAAAAACAGGTTTGACTATATACAGTCAGACCTTGTTATATGGTCACTTCTGCAGACTTGAGAAAACTGACCTTATAAGCAGGTGTCCATATATATGAGGTAAGAAAAATTTAATTTAAGGCAATGGAATTTTAACTACACAGTGTAAAAATTATTTTCATCAGGATTCCTGAAAAAAACTATGGATATGGAAAAATGATAGATAGAGACTTATATAAAATGAAAAACAAAATAAAAATTAGATTAAAAGATAATTAATAATAATGCAAAGTGCTGTAATGGATTGATGACACATATTGAACTTTATATTGTATATTATGTAATCAATTAAGTGAAAAGCAAAGTGAAATACTGTATTTAACAAAGTGCTTTTCAAAACAGTACATATGATTTCTTGCTCGGACACCGAGGTTTCAGTGGATGATGTCATATGACATTACAACGATTGAATAAAACAGAAAAGATAGCTCTATATAAATTTATTTTAATATATATTTTTTTCTTTGTAAATTAAATGTTATAAATATGAAAGATTTAATAATCAAATAAGAAAAAAGCAATTGAAAAGTGGCAGTACATAAATGTTGGAGAGTTATAAAATGGCAGTTGTGTACTTTACCATTATTAGCATCATTGGTGTTTATGGATAAAAACAGAGATGATGATTTAAATGATCTTTGTTAAATATTTTAATTTGCTTAACCAAATACAGTAATAAAATTTGTTATGAAAGTGATATTTGTGGACATGTGTGTGTATGTTTCTTATTTCAATACTGTATTACAGTATTCAATGTTTCAAGAAAATGGAAGATTTACTGGGAGTACAATTGAAACAGGGAAGTAAGTATGATGGAATTTTACAGGACCTTCCTCACTTGTAACCAGAGGAATTTGTCAGTTGCAGCCACTGATCAAACAGAGATAAGACACTACAGTTATTAAATGGGTGTTGTTTTTTCTTCTCCCCAATAATTTCAGGATGAAACAAAGCAGTAATGTTTATTTTTTAGGTACATACCTGAAAGAATAAGCAACATTTTGTATTAGGGAATTAAGAAGAGTTTCAAAATTACTTGAAAAAATGGTGTCGAAATTTTTTTGCCATGAACTCAAAGTGACCATATAAGCAATTATACATTTAATGCCTGAATAAATAGGCAGTACAATATATACAGAATTCCTATTAAGTCAGCAGGGACTTTTCAAAAGTGATCATATATATGGAGTGACCTTATAAGTGGATGACCATATAATGAGGTCTGACTGTATATATATATATACTATCTACTATCTATCTATCTATTATGATTTGAAAATACATTTTAATCATTAATTTCCAACTAACTATTAAACAGTATTTCAAAAAATATAACAGCAAAAATAATTTTAATCACAATATCTAAGACTTACGAGGCTTTATGGCCCAGCTTCTTTGTATATGTTACTATTATTTCAAATGTGTTTATGTTTGACCATTGAATGTATAAATAAAACTATATTTGCATTTAAAATAGTTTTATAATTCTTTTTACCCATGTTTTGTGTTATTGAAGTTTGTCATTAAAATTTCATAAGAAAAAATAAGTAAATAATATTTTATAAATTTATTGCAAAATTTATATTTCAACGTTATGAATATAACCATTTAATTATTATTACTATAGTTAATAAGATGAAAACTTTCCCTATCACGGCTATTTTATTTATTAAATTTACAATATTTCTCTTATAAATAATATATTTATGATGAAACATTAAAAAATAAATTAATAATAATAAAATTCAATGCATCAATTGTTATTTAAATAATATTAAATGCAAGTGAGAAGTTAAAATTATTAATAAGCATATTTAGAGATTTATACTAAAAATGAGTTTAAAAATGTATTTTCTGTTTGTTAATAATGTTAGTGAGTGCAAAATTTTAAAAAAAGAAAGAAAGAGTGAATTTTTAGTTTGCACTCACACTAACAAAAAACAGTCATACTGCAATCGTTCCATAAAGTGACTTTATTGAAACAATCAGCTATCGTACACACAGTCCTCAATGAACATACAATTCACGTCAGACATACCATTCTTCTTTATGTAAATAAAAACTATCAAACTTTATTATAATTATTATTATTATTACATAATAGTCACGCACACAGGGAATAACATTGTAATATATACTCAAATACAATAAGCATACTTTGACTAATTTACAAACAGAAAATAAATTGTGGCATATAAATGTATTCCTTGCAACTGTTTATTAAGAAGAAAAATTATCCACTAGATTTTTCAAATGACAACATTTTTACAACTTTACATAAGTATCTTACAAAAATTACCTAATTAAAAATCAAATATTTAGATTTATATATTTTTTGTATCACTTTCTGAATTTATCATCATTTGCACAAAGCATCAACGTTCATATGACAAACATCATGAGACATTTTTCTCTCCATTTTATGCACAACATATTGACATTTATTATTACTACAAGAGTAATTGCAGTCAGAGTTTTATATTTGCACTCAGAACTGAAATTTTTACAGCTGATGAAAATAGTAAAATTTTATATTATTACTGTATTTCTTTATAGGAAGGCACTTCCTTTTTTTAACATTTTATGATACATCCATCCAAAGAAACCACACCTGCCAATCATCACACTATAGCAAACATTCTGATCACTACACACTGCCTTTATCTTCAGCCACTGGTCAGTTACAGCAAATTTTCAATTTTTTTGAATAATATAGAATAAAGTTGTTTTGTTTTTACATACAGAATAATCTTTCAATACTAAAATACAGTCATACATTTAAAAGTCTCAAATACAACTTGTTTTGACAATAATCAGAACATTTGTTATATACTTTGTTTCTATCTTGATTTCTTATTAACATCAACAAAATTGACTATATCATGACAAAATTTAATAAGATTATAAACAAACCACAAATAATGTAAAATCTTAAAATAATTTATCAATCATTTTCTAGTATAATTAAAATATTTAGCAGAAATGTAAGTATTTCATATGTTTAATTTAATTGTTTTAATAATATTTGAATAGGAAAAAGAAGAGATTATTATGTTTGCTAATGAAAAGATTTGATGTATAAAAATCTACTAATATGTAAGTTAAAATTTCAATGATGATTAATAATAATTCATAAAAAAATTATATTTAAAAAACTAAACTAAATTGCAGAATAGGACTTAGATAAGAGATACTATTAAAAAAGTGGGAAGATAATATAAATCTTTTTCAGCTATCTCACAACAGTACTCTAATCTGAATTAAATATAAATATATATATCATTAATTTATTAAACAGCATTTTCAACTAAATAATTCATGCTATTATGATAATTGCATTATATTGAATAGAATAATGTTTTATTTTTAAATATAATATAAACATTTTTGGAAATTTTTGAAAATTATATTTATTTTTAATTAAATTTATGATGTTTGAGAATGATTGAATTAAAGAAATCTGCATTGATTTTTGGTTTTGTTTTAAAAATTAAATTTTATCATGCAATAGTTATTTTCATTGATATATATTTAATATACAATAATTAAACTTAGAATGAAATGAAAACTTTCATTTTTTTTTAAATACTGCCTTTTTTAACAGATGTAAATTTACAATGAGTAAATATGAACATCTTTAACAGAGACATACTATACTAAAACTCATACATTCAATATTTTTTCACATCAATAGATCAGTGAAACAGACATTTTCAACTTTTACAGAAATTTTTGTTTGTACTAAGAATTTAAATATCCCAAAAAAACAAACAAAAATAAAAAATTTTAAAGAAACATTATTATTCTATATGAGTTATGAATAAAAACATTAAATTATTTTAGTGTTTTAAACATATATTTATCATCTTTCTATTCTTATATAAAATAAGCTTTATGCCTACTTTTTTAAAATATCTATTTAACCTGTAATAGATATTAGGTTTATTTTCTTTTAGTTATTTCAAAATGAATTATGATTTAAGATATATGTCTTGCTAAATGTCAAAAATTCTTGCATTCTTATAATTTTCATCTGAAAGAAATATTACATTTTATATTTTCAACTTGAATGTATTGTTTATGTTTGGGATATTTATATTTAATTTAAAAAACCTAACAAAAACAGTATTCAAATCTAAGGTGAAACAGACATACCAAATCCTTGTTTCCCATCTCTCTGAGGCCAAGGACCTCCTACCCCAGGATTTGCATTACTTCCTTCTCCTCCACCTTGATTTTGATTCATCCAGCCTAAAAAACCTGCTCCTGGTGCATTTCCCCCACCTCCTCCTAAATTTGGAGCAGAAGTAGCTACTGAGGTATTAGGATTTGGATTATTGGCAGGATTACCTAAACCTTGTCCTTCAGCCTGGTTTCCACCACCCTGAGATTGGAATGTTCCACCAAATAAACCAAGACCAGCTTGACCCAATGCAGCTGCTACAACAGAACTCAAAGGAAGAGCAGCACCCAAATTAAGTGCACCCATGCCTAAAGTAGGTGGTGTTGTGTTTACTCCTTGGCCTGCTCCTTGAGGATTTTGATTTCCTAAACCTACAGGACCCAAACCAAGACTGTTGCTTAATGTTGCTAGATTAGGAATATCTGCATTCCGATGACCACCTCCACCATGACCCACTCCTCCTTGATTCCAAACACCACTATTCCCAAGACCCATACCCATTGCATTAGGATGTGCAATTTGACCACTTCCAAATGGTCCTCCTGTACCAGGTCCTCCACCAAAACCGCCAATTCCAGGACCACCAACAGCTGGAGGACAACCTCGACCATCAATTCTTCCATGGCCACGATTACCATGATGGCCAATTGATTCACTCTTTGGAACAGCATTACTCACATGTATACTTGTACCTTTGATGATGTGATCTTCACCACACAAATTCTGAGCAACCTCGGGATCCAAAAATGTGACAAATGCAAAAGCTCGGAATGGTTTTGGAATGAAAACATCGGTCACTTCTCCATACTTTGTAAAATACTCACGTAGGTCGTCAGATGTGATGTCTTCTGTACAACGTCCAACAAATACTTTTCTGCTCAATTCAGATGCTTGTCCATCCTGCTATAAAAAATATCATTAGTTTATTGGATTAATTTTATGTATTTATGAATAAATGATTTTTAAATCATTAAGGTAAGTTGCCCAATAGCTGACAGTTTAAGAGAAAGATTTCAAACAATTTAAATAAAAAAATATTTGAAATCAATAAAAGCAGTCGCAAATATTTTATCAAGAATAATTGATCGTTTATCTTTAAATTGACGTAACCAAGAGCTATTTAAGTTTTGTTAATGTTAAGAAAATTAAATAAGTAGGGTTATGGTAATGACACCAATAACTGACATAGCCGAAATGCAGTGTATCCAATATCTGACATCTAGATCCTCCAATAGCTGACACTTTTATAAATGTAAGCAGAGATTATTCATTTAAATAACAAAATTTATTTCCACAATAAAATACAAAATATAACCTTAATTTATCCAAAATACATTTAAATTTGAACTTAAGCTTAAAGTTCCTCAGATGAGGTAGAACTATCACTGTGTATAACAAGTCGTTTGTAAGTTATTTCTTTGCAGTTTTCTTTTTCTTCTTTGGTTTTTCTGCTGCCTTCATTTCTCTTTTTCTTTTTCTTTCTTCTTTTTCCTTTTCTTTTCTTTCTTTATCGGCATTTTTTTTATAATAATACTCTTTCCATTCCTCCGACGTCACGACCGACGGAATTTTTTCCTTCGATTTTTT
>AYEL01088314.1:0-25236 GCA_000484575.1 Olivierus martensii
TATTATTATTAATTTCATATGATATTAAATTATTTTATATTAATATAAAAAATAGTAAAAACTTTTTAAAAATTCGAGTCTCGAACTGCGATACAAACAGATGATGCTACTTTAAGTGGGCCGCAACATACTATAACAGCAGTCGGCAACAGGTTGGTGTCATGTGAAAAAAGTCTGACTTCTAAAAAATTGCCTACAAAAACTTGACTTCTCAATTCGTGACTGCCATAGGTCAGTTTTTTTCAAACTGACCTATGACCTGTAAAATTTTATGAATGTATCAGAAAGGACCTAGCAAATTAGGAAAATTCTAATTTTTCTGATGAAATGCTAATAAATTTGATATTAAATTTTGTTTTTAAATCTAGAAATTAAAAAAAAATTTTAATATCAGAATTTTTATTTATTTATTTCCAGATCACGAACAGAGTCAAGGAATGGATTGTGTTCATGAAGCAAGGTATCACTGTATTCTGTATTTGTTAATAAGTATTCATTCATTGCCACCATGCATCTGAAGTGATCAGACACACACTCTCAAACAAAGCCCAGGAATATTAAAAAGTTTAAATTTAAAAAAATTTGAATTCTTGGGCAGTGTGGATTTCTGAATTTTTATTGTATTATGTTTGATATGAGACTAAATTTTGAATTGTGAAATAAAGCTTAAAAAATTATTATATTCATAATTAATGAAATATACATATTTTCTGCATATTTTTTACACATATTGAATAATACCACTTCTACAATGTATGAAAAACCTCTAGATTAAAGAAAATTCCTTCCAATGAAATGTGAATAAGATTCTTAACAAAGAAAATATACTCCAATGCAAGCTGTAAGAAAAAAATAAGTAAATAAAGTAATAACTAATTGCATCATATTGTAGCTTTTGGTGTTTTCAAAGTATTTGATAATTCTTTCAAAATAAAAATTGCAATCAGTGGATTCATATATTTTTTCAACTTAATATGCAATTGTTTTTATTCATTTAAAAATATTGAAGATTACTACTAGTAGTGATAAATTATATTATTGCATTATAATTACACATTTTAGGAATGAACATTTCTTTGTACTGATAATGTTTAATTTCATTACCTCTTATTGATTGTAATTTATTTACTTTTAATATGTATCAATTTTCTCAATATTTTTTAAGGCCACTATTTATTAGGTCAGTATTTATAATAAAATATCAATACATAATATAAATGGTCAATATTACACCAATTAATATAAAAACTGTCAGTATTTTAATTAAAATATTTGTAAATATAATAATTTGTAAGTATTTTAAATAGATGATCAATATTTATAATAAAATATCAGTATGTAATAACATTAGTTGTCAGTAAAGGCTGCTGTCATTAAGGGATCGGTTAGATGTACTGATAAATATATGGAAATTATACCCACATTCACCTCAACAATATATTGAAGTCAAGGCTAGGAAAGACTATTTACCATCTTTTGCCCAACTTACTTATCTAGCAAGGAGAGAGTCAGACATTCGGGCTACCGATTTTCTTCAAACTTGGCAGATTAGTAGAGGATCATAAGCACAATAAAATCTTAAAGTAGTAATGTGCACCTCTCAGCTGTGCGTTCCGGACCGCATGTAAAAGCTTGGCGGATTGCAGGTTGAGAATGGTTGGCCAAGAATGTCTGCCATGCTGAGTTCTAATTTGTTTATTTATAGTTAGTATTATATAAACAAGAATAATCTTTAAATGCCTCAATAAAAAATTCAATATGGCTATTTGATCCAAGGACCTTCTTTGATTTGAACACTCCGCCATTTTGTATCAGATCAAGCATATAACCATAATATTGAAATCTAGAACAAGTTCTAGATTGTCAACTTCACATTGGTTATGCTGTGTTATGGATGACGTTGGAGTATAAACCTACGAACTGTTTCTAACCTCAATGTCATCAACGATTATCTCTGCCATGTCGGACTATAAACAACCCTTGATCCTCTTCTTGTAAAATGGAAGTATCCTTCACCAATATTAAATATCGATATTAAGTATAACTTTTTATTTCAATTAATAAAATGTTGGCATAATATGTAATTTTGGTTTCATATTAGTTTACATTTTCAATATTTTATGCTTTATTCGAGCAAAATATGCTTGAACTACTTTTCCTGTCTTTGAACATCTACCGACCTACTTGTCTTTGATCGATATATCCTTCATCGACATTAAGTATAAATATCGATATTAAATACAAATTTTCATTTTAATTAATTAAAAGTTGTCATAACTTATGTAATAGTGCTTTTTTATGTTGTCAGTATGAGCAAGCATAGTGTAGTGGTTAAAGTAAATGCCTATGATCTGGTCGGATCATGGTTCAGAGCTTGAATTTTTTTTAATTTTCACTATTTTTTATATTAATATAAAATTATTTAATATTTATCATCATATAAAATATTATTATTATTGATAAATATTTTGTGATGATGTAAATCTGCCAAAATGTCAAAAAATGTACCACAATCTGTCAACCTTACAACGTAAATTTCTATTGAGAAATTAAATTTCATCGATATTAAGTATAAATATCAATATTAAGTACAAATTTCAGTTTCAATTAATAAAAAGTTGATATATATAATTTTATTTCGTGTTTATGTTCTTAATGTTTTATATGAACAAAATATGCTCAAATCATTATATATAAATCGATTTCATATGTTTACATTCTTAATGTTTTATATGAACAAAATATACTCAAACTACTTTTCATAATGGAGGACTATTTTTTTTACCCTTGACTTCAGTACATTTTGAGGTGAATCCAAGCATAATTACTAAACGTGTGTGTGTGTGTGTGTGTGTGTGTGTGTGTGCGCGTGCGTGTGTGTGTGTGTGTGTGGAGTAAAAATTATAAAATTAAAGTTTTTATCCCAATGGCATCAAATATAGAGGAAATATGCTCAAACTACTTTTCATAACAGAGGACTATTTTTCTTGCCCTCGACTTTAGTACATTTTGAAGTAAATCCAAATATAGTTATTAAGCAAGTGTGTATAGAGTAAAAAATTATAAAATTAAAGTTTTTATCCCAATGGCATCAAATATAGAGGACTATGTATCTGATGAAGAAGTAAACAAAGAGACTAATTCAATTTCTAACAAAACTCAAAGAAAAAAAAGGCAATGCAAATGGAACATGGTTGCAATATTTAATAATAAAGAAAAAGCAATGAATGCAATAAATGCAGAAGAAATTTGGAGTTTCCATTATTGAAATATTATGGTGGATGGAGATATAGCTTATTATCACTGTAATAAAATAAACAGAAGAGAACAATAATGTAATACTGAATTATATTTACTTTTTAACAATAAAAATAAAACTATAACTATGTTCAGAGCTAAAGAGGAACAGTCTCATGGAAACTTTAACAAACATCCACTGCCTTTTCTTTCTGCAATATTTAATAATAAAGAAGAAGCAATGAATGCAGTAAATACAGAAGAAATTTTGAGTTTCCATTATTGAAATAATAAGGTGGATGGAAGTAAAGCTTATTATTGCTGTAATAAAGTAGAGAGAAGAGAACAACAATGCAATGTTGGATTATATTTATTTTTTAACAATAAAAACGAAACCATAACTATGTTCAGAACCAAAGAGGAACATTTTCATGGAAACTAACAGCAACAAACATTAAAACTTTCAAATCAAATGAAAGAAGGGATTAAAAAGCTGTTTGAGTTAAAAGTAAAACCTAAAAAAATATATGAAATTTTAATTGAAAAAGGTTTTAAGCTTAAAAACAAAACTTTATAATTATTTAGTGCAACTAAGAAAACAAATGTATGGGCCAGCTGAAATAAGTCTTGGTGAATTTGAACAGTGGTGCTTAGATCAAAATAAAATACCAGATTCTGATGAATTAGCTTTTGTCGTGTCACATCAAGTAAAATATGTTGATGAGTTGGATGGTACAGAAAAAAAGGATGATGACAATGGCACAGACTCACATTTCAGAGTTTTAATTTCAACTAAATGTTTACTAAAAAACTGTACCATGTCAAAGAAAATTCACATTGATGCCACTTATAAACTGATATGAGAAGATATGCCAGTTATAATTATTGGTACTATAGATCTTGATTGTCACTTTCATCCATCTGGCATTGCAATATGTTCAAATGAAAAACAGCAATTTTCAGTTTATATTTTAATCAATTATTGATGGCCTAAATAAAATAAATGAGCATATTGCCTTTAGATTATTTGATATCTGATGCCTCAAATGCAATTCAAAATGCATTTGTTCAAGTATTTGGCGATAATAAGCATTTGATCATGTGTTGGGCACATGTGCAATGCAACGTTAAGAAAAAAATTGAATCATTGGTAGACAAGAGCTTGAGAAAAGAAATAATAGATGACATTGATACATTGCAATTGGCCCCAAGTAAAGAAGTATTTGAAAAAGCATTACCATTGTTTAAGAAATGGTTTCAGAAAAGGCAAACAGAATTTATTGAATACATGAAGTTGCAATGGTTCACAACACACCAAAATTGGTATGAAGGTGCTGCATACCATACTCCTTCTACAAACAATGCATTGGTGTCTTAATTTAGTCATCAAAAAAAGAAGACACATTTTGTGAAAGACTACCTCTGCCAAGATTTCTTGAGTTAATCAATAAATCTGTAGAAAAGTAATCAAAAGAATATATAACCAATAGTCGAATGTTCAAGACTTCAACTACAATTGAATTGCATCAATGGACAAAAGGTTACCAGTGGGCAAATGTACCAAAAAAGCAAATGTGAATGTATCAGTAATGATATGCGACAATTCAGTTCAATACTTTTGTCCGTCGAATGAGGAATGTAATGTTTCAAAAGAGGATATATGAACCGTGTTAGAAATGCATTGGAATATTTATGATCAATTTAAATGTAGAGCATTCAAAATTTGGATTGTGATCTATCAAAAGAAGAAATAATCTGAATGAATGGCTGCTGCACTTGCCCAACTTTTTTAAAGAAATTTATATGCTTAAAATATGTCAAACCTCCTTCAGCAGCTAAACAAATACCTATAGGCGAGAAATGTTCAAGAGCAAGGCCGAAATTAGCAACCCATGCTCTTTTAGTTGATTAATTAAACATTTTTTTACTTTAATATTATGTTTCTTTAATATATATTAATATTTAGTATTTTTTTGATAAGTTTAGTTATATGCTTAAAATATGTCAAACCTCCTTCAGCAGCTAAACAAATACCTATAGGCGAGCTGTTTGAGTTAAAAGTAAAACTTAAAAAGATATTTAAAATTTTAATTGAAAAAGGTTTAAAGCCTAAAAACAAAATGCAACTTTTTAATTATTTAGTGCAACTAAGAAAACAAATATATGGGCCAGCTGATAAATGTCTTGGTGAATTTGAACAGTGGTGCTTAGATCATAATAAAATACCAGATTCTGATGAATTAACTTTTGTTGTGTCACATCAAGTAAAATATATTGATGAGTTGGATGATGCAGAAGGAGATGACAACAATGGCACAGACTCACATTTCAGAATTTTAATTTTAACTAAACGTTTACTAAAAAACTGTACCATGTCAAATAAAATTCATGTTGATGCACTTATAAACTGATATAGGAAGGCATGCCAGTTATAATTGTTGGTACTACAGAACTTGATCATCACTTCCATCTGACATTGCAGTATATTCAAATGAAAAAACAGCAGATTTTCAATTTATTTTTCAATCAATTACTGATGGCCTAAATAAAATAAATGAGCATAGTGATTTAGATTATTTAATATCCGATACCTTAAATGCAATTTGAAATGTATTTGTTCAAGTATTTGACGATAATAAGCATTTAATTATGTATTGGGCACATATGCAATACATTATAAAAAAAATTGAATCACTGATGAACAAAAGCTTGAGAAAAGAAATAATAGATGACATTGATATATTACAATTGGCCTCAAGTAAAGAAGTATTTGAAAAAGCATTACCATTGTTTATTAAGAAATAGCTTCAGAAAAGGCAAACAGAATTTATTGAATACATGAAGTTGCAATAGTTCACAACACACCAAAATTGATAAGAAGGTGCTGCGCACCATACTCCTTCTACAAATAACACATTGGAGTCTTTTAATTTAGTCATCAAAAAAGAAGAGACATTTTGTGAATGACTACTTCTGCCAAGATTTCTTGAGTTAATCAATAAATTCATAGAAAAGTGGTCAAAAGAATATATAAACAATAGTTGAATGTTCAAAACTTCAACTACAATTGAAATGCATCAATGGACAAAAGGTTTCCAGTGGGAAAAGCAAACATGAATGTGTCAACAATGATTTTGACAATTCAATTCAATATTTTTGTCCGTCAAATGAGGAATATAATGTTTCAGAAGAGGAAATATTAACCGTTTTAAAAATGCATTGGAATACTTATGATCAGTTTAAACATAGAGTATTTGGATTGTGAATCTACCAAAAGAAGAAGAAAACTGGCTACATGGCTGCTGCACTTGCCCAACTTTTTTAAGAAATTAAGAATATATTTTTTAATATATTATAATATAATATTCTTTTTTAAGAATATAAATTGGATATTCTCATGTATGTTTATCTGAACTATTTGTTTAATCAAACAACTTTGGTCCAGTTAGTTCATATAATCAATACGTCATATAATACATAAGTCAGAATAAGCAATGAAATAAAAGAAATAAGTTGAAATGATGTCAACAAGAGATTTCCTCTCCTAAAAATCAAAGGATGGACTTATTTTGAATAGATTTTTCGTTATATGCAGAATAAATCAATTAAAGGAGATCAAAAGAAGTAAGATTATGCATAAAGCTAGAAGTGTTGGCAGTCAGCTGAAGTGAAAGAAATACCAGTAGCAATTTGAATTTGGTATTGGTGGATTGCATTATTTTGAATTTGAAAGCAAAAAGTTTAATTAAAAATCAATTAAATTGACAATAATTTGTTTTTGAAAATATATAGTAAATAAAAAAAATCAATACAGATTAATAAATGATAAGTTAATTTTGGTTAGAAACTTTTATAGAAAAGCAAATACTTTCTAAACAATTGGATCAGGCTTTGGAAATCTGAACCGAGTTACAAAATTTTAAGATTTAAATATATAAGTGATCATAAAATTATCATTTTCAATAATAACTATAAAAAGTATTGTTTCTTAGTAACATCAATTGTCCTGGTTTTATGATGATATTCTGTGACATTAGTAATAGAAGAAGGATTTCTAGGTATATAAAATAGATAAAAGTTTCACTTTGCCTTTGACTTTACGTGTCTTTATATCAAGTGCTATTATTCAAAATAATTAACAACTGATTCTGTCTACAGTTCAAGGAAATTATAGACTGCTTAAACACACGTAAATAACTACTAATTTACTTAAGCACCAATAGTAGTATAGAATAACACTTTTTAATAAACTTTATTACTAATGTTTTCAGCTTTTGTCCTTATCAAGTACATAACAAAATCGAACAGAACATTTTAAAAAACTATAAGTAATTAAATTAAATTTGTTGCTATAGAGACAACACTATGATTATAAAAAGATTATATTGACTAAAAAATATAATTAATAATTATAATAACATATATTTTAGATGCAGGATTTTTATACACTGTGCAGTATATTCATGCCAATGCAGTTATTTGTGTCATTTTCTTTTTAGTGCATATATCTATACTGGTAATAGTTTTTCAGCAGTTCTATCATTTAAAATATTGCCTCATGGCTTTTTCTTTAGTATTTTGATTACTTTTTGTAGGAATCTATCTTTTGAGTTTGCTATTGGTTTTACAATTTTTGTTTTTTCCAATCTATTTTTATGTTGTTATTGAAAAACTCAGAAGAGAGAGCTGTATTTAGTCTGGCTTCTTTTATATCTCTTAAGTGCTCTTTCAATCTTTCTTTTAGATTTCTGTTTAGATTCCAATATAATATTAATTCTTTATTTTGCTTTCGGTTCATGGATTGGGATCTGTTATACTCCTACCTTATATTTATCCTCCCATAATTCTTTTTCACTTCTGAGTATTCCAAATATTGTGAGCCCAATTGCTATTGCTATTTTTAAGATATTTTATTTGTTCTGTTTTTTAAGTGCTTCTTTAACAGCTTTATTCTGAAAAAAATAAAGTTTATTAAAAAGTGTTATTCTATACTCTATTGGTGCTTAAGTAAATTAGTAGTTATTGATTCTGTCTATTTTTTCTCAAAAAAAAAATTATCTGCAAATAATCATAAAATAATATTTAAAATAGGCACAATGCTATTATAATATTTTAGTACACATTTTCATTGTTTAACATGCTTGCATGAAATTGTGAGAGAAAAGAATCATCATTTTGGTTCATGATTCTCATCATAATTTATTATTGTTTTCATTTCACTTATACTATAAAACATTTAATAACCTCACAAGAATTTAACTGTGATTTTTGTTTTGTCTCCATATCAAGCAGTTTGACAAACCAACAAATTTTAACAATTGGTTGGGACTGAATGATAGCACTCTACATATCAAATGTCTGATAAATTTGTATTCAAAAGTTATTTCATCTGTAAGAAATACAGATTGATTCTTGGCAAGTTGGCAATTTGCTTTATTTTCTTATTTTGTGTAAATTGTTTCTTTACATTTATTTAATACCTTTGATAATTTTGATATTTCTGTTTTTCACCATTTTCAATTTAAAACAGTATTAACTATTTTCCAAAATATTTTATTATTATTTACCTTACTATCGTTTACAATTCTCATTTTAGATAATTAGATTATTTTCAACAGTAAGAATGTTTAAAAAATATTTTCTTATGTAAATTCTATATTATAAAATTCTTACCAACAGCTGCTTGTAATAACTTAACAGATCCAGGATATACCATTCTTCTACCAAATGTATGAATAGCTAAATAACTAAATAATAATATGTGATTTAATAATATGACAAAAAATTTTTAAAATTATCAATATTATCAATATTATTTTAATTATTTTATAATAATAATAATATAAAGTTGACATCTAGGCTCATCGATGCATATCTCAGTTGGACTCCCTTTCCTTTTAATGTCAAAGTTAGAAATTCGAGACAGAGAGAAGTTTTAAATATAACTTTCTGAAGAATTTTAAAATTTATTCAGGTATCCTGCTGCAATTGAATTTAATATGTTAATGCAATTTTCTGACTGTTATTGGGTTTCCATTACAATTTGGTTATTTGCTCTGTAATCAATATTTTTACTAATTATCTGTATGGATTTAATGGATGATAAATAATATTCATCAAGGAGCAGTTCATGTAAATCTTAACAGAATTTTTTGTCTAAAAGTTTTCATCTTTCGGGATATTGCGATGCTCACTCACTTATACACAAGATATTATGAAATAGTTCGGGAAAGCGGGTACTACAGAAACGAAGACGTATCTAATTTGCGACCAATAAACGGGCACGAAATTGGAATTCGCAAACAGATACGAGCTAGTGGCATTGCGGAAAGTTTAAATAAATCCAGAATACAGTCAGTTTCGGTTAAATGCCCGGACAGCTCAGTCGGTAGAGTGTTAGGCTTTTAACTTAACTGTCCAGGATTCGAATCCCTGTTTGGGAGGCGCGTATTTTTTCCTCCGCTTTATAGCAAACTCTCATTTTTCTTTCAGCGCACTGCTGTTTTGGCATGCGCGGTTCAGCCGAAATTTTCGTATGGATTTCAGAAACAGACAAATCGAGAGAGACAAAATCGATACGACATATTACATTTTATAGCGTATCTGAAAATCTAGTTACTATTTCAGAAAAGGTGATATTGCGGAGCGCCTCGAATTCGAAAATTGCCCACTATCGTTCATAGATTTGCAAGAAAATATTTCGATATTATTCGATATTTTCCCGACAATTCGAAGCATACATGCCACATGTGCTATTAAAATAAAAACTTTTACTCACTGCTCCACGAACAAGAATGCTATTTGAGAAATTATGAAATCGATTCGACTTTATAGCATATACTGATTGCAGAGTCGTATGCTGTTATTTGTGCTGAAAAGTGCCTTTACCTAATATTCAATTTGCCCCACGAGATAAATAAAACTCGAAGATTGCCATTTCTAAATGCAACGGCACTATGGATGAATTCGAATTAAGCAGTGGGTGATCGGTTAACGAACATAATCCGTTCGAAGACGATGGTCACTACCCAAATTGTTCGTTAACCGATGATCGATTTACCATAGATTTTTATGGGAATTTGATTAATTCGTGTTTTAAGTCGCACGTACACTCTTACCCCGTTTAGGGTTAAGTGCGAATAGTTAACATTTTGTACGATTTTGTCGCAAATATAAAATTTTCAAAAATGATTTAAACGGTATTAGCTGTGGAATGCCATTGTTAACGACACTGCCAAATATCTATACGATAGGTTGAAATACCTTCGTTTAAAGTCCAACTTTGTAAAAACCTTGTGCACTTACCCCACTCCGCCTTACTCGTTATTATTTTAAAATACTATACTGTATTCGATGTTATAAATTGCTAAAGTAATAACTCTCATTGGTTTGGGTATCATTAATTCTGTTTGTCATTATTTGTATATATTATTTTTCATAACTTATTTGCGCTGGTGTACGCGATATCGTGTATAACAGTTGGTCAAACGAATTCTAAAATATTCAAAAAAATTTTTAGGGCACAAACACAAATCATTGAATAAGTTGTAGAATTGTCCATTTAACATCGTTTGTCTCGGACGCATTACTAAAGCGAATACAGTAAACTTTTCCATTTTATCCATTGCGAGTTGCCAGTTTTAAAACGGCCCACTCGATATTTCGAGTCGGGACCCTTGTAAGAGATACTACGAAAAAGTGCGAATATCTCTTTAATATTTCCTTCTATCGTTATCCTATGGCCGAACCATTTCATCCTATATCTTCTTTAGTACGAAACACTTAACTCTTCGTCCATCGAGTATCGTATTTACGGCCAGAGTTCAAATATATATATACTTTCCGGCGGAAAAGCTATTTTTGATATTAGTGGTTTACCGTCATTTTTGCCACGCTATTGGGCCCCGGTGGAGTTGGCCTTTAGTAACTGGCCAAATCACATTTCTTTCAAACTGCAACCCTAATTCTTCTCCAATCGAAATGGCACAAATTATCCGGAAGAAAATCCTAGTTTGATCAGAAAAATGGCATTCCGGCCACTCGAATCGCTAACGTTTTTGCGCTATTAAAAGTATTTCCACCCAACCTATAAGTTATAAGATATTTCGCTATTGGCCAATCAAAGTTTTTCCCAGGAAAAATTGAAATAAATTTTCCTCTTTTCATTTTTAGCGCAGTTTCTCTATGTTTTTAGAAAACTACGATAAAGATCAGATTATCAATAAAATGGAGGCCATGGCCAAAGAATTAAAGACTGTCAACGAGAATATGATGAAGTATAGAGGTTAGTATTTTTCATTTGGTTATTAAGGAAAATAAAAAATAGGAGCTATACGGCCTAAACCGTACCAGAAGCTATTTTACAACTTAGAATTAAAACTGCCAACAATAAAACTGATCGGAGTCGTATTAATTTAAAAAACTAACGTTTGAAAGAAATATAAAACAATTATATCTAAAAGCGTTTTAAAATGTTAGTTTCCGAGATTCTTCTGCAGACGGGAAAAACGAACACTAAAAAGACGAATTTTTTATATAGAATTTCCGTTAGAGCCAGATATTTCCGTAGTAAAATTAATAAATAATATCTGGTATCGGAACACCCGTATCGAAAATGACTAGTTTGGAATATTTTAATTAAGAGAAGGAAATATGTCTGGTCCCGCCCACCTGTGTTTTCTACCTGTCGCGATGGGGTTATTTGATGAAAATTGGAGTTTGTCGGTTTTAGAAAATTAATAGGTAAAAATTATTTAATTATTTATTTGTTTAAAAACGTTAACATTTTGACTCGATATTGATTTAATAAATGAAATTGCGATAAAATCTACAAAACAAAGAAATCTAGTATATTTCCGTTAACTTCAAAACTCGATATTATTAAGTTATGTGGAAAAACGATATCCAAATTCTGGTATGGAAACAGATTTCGATGATCATTCCTGGAAAACGATCGAACCGAGTTGAGTAGCCAGTGAGAGAGTTTTCTGTTTCGAAAAATTTTCTATCTACAATAAGAACAATATAAGTGTTTCCCGAAGAAAATTACTAAATAAAATAAAAATTTAGATTTTAGTTCTTTTATTATTTGGTGTATATTTTTTGTGGGTGATCGGTTAACGAACAATTCGGATAACGAACACTTTTTCCAAATATTTTTATGTTCGGATAACGAACACTTCAAGAACAAACTGTGGGACCCGTGGACTGACGGAATGACAGGTCAGCCCGATGGCTAGTGGTAAAGCTGTGGCTTAACATTCTGGAGGATCCGGGGGTCGCACTCCTCCAATTTTTCAGGAGGGATATGGGCCCGGCCCGTTGAAATCCATCCTTCCGGTCGACTCCATCATAGGTGTTGGTCAGCCTGTGATGATGGCGGCTCTATGAGTGGCCGCCTCCAGATAAAAATATTCCATGAGGATATTTCGGCTTAACCAACCTAACCAAATGATAGCGCATTCCTGGATTTATGAGTAAGGATGGAAAACAGTCATTTTTCCCGATTAAAATGAACTCGGAGACAACGTAAAACAAATCAAAGATTTATTAAAGAAGGTAAGAGAAAGATTTTACAATTTTTGGTCTTAGAATGGCACCCATACCGGGTTGAGGTCAATAGGCTTGGTGATCTCTATCACGACAATGCTATTAATCACTTCCGAATAACCTGAAGGAGAGAGAGAAGCAATCGATATTGGACAGATTCTTTATCGGAAAATAAACATATCATTTTTTCTTATGTTATACACATACTTATATTTTCTCTCATTTTACAATAAAAAAGTTCTGATCAGACAAAGATACTAACCAATAAAAAATACCAACTAAAAAATATTACTGCAATTTTATTATTTATACTGACAAAATGTAATTTATAGTGACATTTAATTATTTATACTGATCAAAATACCTATATATACTGACCATTTATTTCACAAAATACTGACCAAAAATGTTAAAAAATACTGACCAAATAATTTGTTCATTAATCAAGCTTTTGTAATTCATTTTTTGTGTGTAATCGGTGGAAATATGCTCTTCTGTTGATGGGTTCCTAAATTTTTAGTTACCAAAATATTTTTTAAAATTGTGTGTAAACAAGTAGTGTTTATATTTGAACAGCTCAATAGAATTTGGAAGTTTTTTATCCCATCATGTTAATTTTTTAGTTAAAATTATCAAACTCATTCTGATTATGAAATTCATTAAATATTTTGAAAATTTTTGGAAAAAATCAAATTTTTCTTAAAATAAGCTGTAAAATTCTGAAAATAAAAAAATATTGTAGATAATAAGAAAATAATGGTTAATTCTGTTAAAATAAACTAAAATATATTGTAACTGTTCTCTTTTTGTATAATTTCACTGAAATTTAGGAGAAAATCATGAAAAACAAAACAAGCATTCTCAGACTATTTGAAGGGGCATGGAACATTTATCATTTTTCATTTCCTGGGTAATTGCAGCCAAGCCTATTTTAAACGTGGATAAGTGGTGATAGGTCTGGATTAACAGTACACCAGTGGCAGGTCCAATTAGAGGAATAGAGAATATAGTATAGTTGTTTCTATACTACATGAGGTCATTTTCATATATATATTAGGATTTTTTCATATAAATAAAAAATTTATAAAAAGTACTGCTAAAAATTGTGTGAAGATCGATTGTACAAATCTTATTCTACAGGTTAAAACAGGTTTTAATCTGCAGATTTAGCTTGCTGCATTGCATGATGTCAAATCTCTAACAAGGGGAAGTTCAGACATTCGGGTCACCGATTTTTTTGAAATTGCGCATACTTTACTGTAGATCGATTGTCTTATAGTTTAATGTAATCAAAGTTTTTAAAATAGGAAATGAAGCAGAACAAAAATGGAAAGTACAGGAGGAGAGATATATCAGAGAGAAAAAATTCAAGAAAATAATAGAAGTGGTTGTAGACTAACTGATTTTATAGATTAGCATGGGACAAATCACTAAAGATTAAAAATTGAACAGCCATCAGAGCATCCTCCATCTTGAATATGTATAAGGACATTAGATGATGCTGTAAAGTTCTGTCAACTTGTTTATGTTTATGTGAAGCTAAAGCATAAACTGAAAGTAACCTGAAACATCACTTGTGCTCATTTCAGTTTCAGTTTCCAGGTGTAGTGAAACTCAGACCTATGGTTAAGTTTTTGAGGTGGATATCGAAAGATCCCAGATATTCAGATATTACTGTTATGTGGCCTTAAAAGTACCGAATTCACTTTATATACAATGGGTCCCTCATTTAATGTTGTTTTGCTATTACATTGTCAGCAAAAACTAAATTAATTAAAAATTTTAAGGTATGTTTATTATATTTCCCTTTATAAAAGAGAAAAAACAAAACAAAAACCTATAATTATGGAAAACAAGGCAACCATATTTTATATGAATACCAAATGAAGTATATACACTACCTTCCAAAAGTTAAGCATGAAATGCAAATTTGAAAACAGAAGGGTACTTTTCCTTGAAATTTTATATGGTGTTGCATCATAACATCACTTTCTACAACTAAAACTATAGATTTCCAAAAAATTTTCCTCTCTTATGCAGAAAATGTAAGAAAATAGGATTAATATAGAATATTCCATTCCACTGTCTTAAAAACCTTTTATTTTTTAATTACTTAATTTAATTTCTGTTTACAATATAATAGCAAAATGACATTAAATGAGGTAATGTTAAATGAGGATCTGTTGTATATCATATCAGATATCATGCAGAAATAAGTAAAAATAAATAAAAATATAAAATTTTTTGCCTATGAACAATTTTTCAAATTTTCCTATAAATATTTCAGATAATTTATCAGTGATAAAAAAAAAAATTATAAAAATTTAAAACCAAATGAAAATAAGAAAAATATTTACATTTTCTAATTTAAGAAACAAAAAAAAATAACAACAAAGTTAAAATTTTTATAATGAATTATTACTGAACAAGTTAACAATATATGACTGAACAGTTCTGATAATTGAATAAAATACTAAATATACAGTACTATTTTCAAAAACCTCCAAAAGCAAATAGAATTTTGGATAGTATTGTATTAATAGTTTTAAATCTTAAAATTAGGCAAAAGCAAATAATTCATTAATAAAGAATCATAACTTCAAAGATAAACCAACTAATGAATAAAATATATCATAAAATTAATATATAATGTAACTTTACATTCCAGTATCTTATTCCAAAGATTAAAATGTCTGAAAACACAATATACACAAAATAAATATAAGAACATATGAGTGCAAAAATCTTTTTTAAGCTACTTGATCTTAAAAAGTTGATGACTGTTGGAAGTTTAAAAAAAATAAATAAGCAACATTAATATAGAAAACATTGGTAAGACTTACAATATGAAGAAATTAATTTAAAACACATTATAAAATTTTGATATTCATATCTTCTTACTAAAGAATGAAATTATAAGTAATGATGTAGATCAAAAGGATTACAGAAGTGTTATAAGTTAAAAAGTAAATAAAGGTACACCTTTGACTTTACAACAGAGTTTGGTTCAAGCCCCACCATCATAAATCAGATGTAAATTGGAAATACCAAAATTTATGAATTGCCTATTAATATATACTACTACACTCCACTTTATCTTAATACAAAAAATAATTTGATAGGAATAATCAATAATGAAAATTTGAAGAAATAACAATGATAAAGAGAATTTAAAAGATTTTTCTATAAAATAAAAGCTATTTACAGGGATTCCTTGATTTATGTGAGATGTGTTTATTAAATAATGAAAATTTAATAAACACATCTCAGGAAATTGAATTTATATAAATTATTATGTATTTTTAGTAAATCAAAGATATTATATATGGGATATTTTTATTTGAGTATATGTATAGTTTACTTATAAGAGAGAAGATAAATAATTAACTATAATACATATATACAAAACTTATTACAGTCTTTCCATGATATAACATAAAACTTTTTCCATAACTTTTAGATTATAGTAAAACCCTGGTTCATTATTGTTGGATCTGAAAAAAATTTTGGATATGGAAAAATAACAGATGTGACCCTAAATAAAATTAAAAAAAATGAAAATTAGATTAAAAAATAACACTAACAATAACACAAAGAATGTAATGAATCAAAGACATGTTGAGCTAGGTAGTGTATACTCAATTAGGTAAAAGAGCAAAGTGAAATAATTCATACTTATAGGAAATATTGCTAAATCTAGTTTACAGAAAATCACTAAGTACCAGAACAAAAGCAGCAAAATTCCTATATCAATAATAGTAATTTCTTTTTAATTTAAAGAGTGTCTAGAAAGTCATTAAATCTCTATTTCAGAATTGTAAACTTTATATTATTTCATCACCAAAAAGCATTAAAAGTCACCAGATCTGGCAACATGTAGGGACATACCAAAGATCTAAAAGGCATTGCAAAGTTTTGAAATTTTACATTAGTTTATTTTAAAATTTGTAAAGTTCATGTTTGCATGAAGACACTCATAAGGCTTGGTATGGCACTGCCCCCCCACACACACACACACACACACACACACACACTTTTTCAAGTTGATCAACTCTCACCATCACCCCTTCCAATTTAATGCCTGGCATAAGATACATCATCTAATGTCATAGAGCTAATTATAAAATCAAAACTGCTACTTGCTATACTATGTTCCAAAAGTATCAACCACTAGTTACTACTGCTGATGCCTATTAATGTTTGTGTTCAAGGGTATTGTGCTCTTTCTTAAAATTAGTCAGTCTAAGATTAACATTCTTTGAAACAAATTATTTTTGAGAGATCATCTGAAAAACCACTCTTCCTTGCATATCATTGCTTACTTTCAAAATTTAGGAATTCCCCTACTTACCAAGATTTATATTTTTGACAATACTGCCATATTGAATTGTACATAAAATAGAATTTCAATATAAATACAGTTTAAAGTGACCAATAAAGAATGGAATTTAAAAAGCATTTTCAGGATACTAACCTATCTTCATTTATGTAGCATAATAAATAATTAAACATAATTATACTATATTATGAGGGGAAGTAAAAAAAAAAGTTTCACAAATCTACTATCTACAAGAATTTTTATTCTGGAGATCAAATACATTATGGATAGGAAGAGATATTCTTATATCATATTTCAATATATTCTCCACTAATACTGATACACTTATTGTACTGCTTAACAAGGTTGAAGAAATCACTCTCATAAAAGTCCATGCTCTGCTTATAGACAAAAATTCAAATGATTCATTTCACATCTTCATTGCTAGTGAAATGCTACTCCCCAGCATCATCTTCAAAACTGGAAGAAGCCATAAAATGGGATTATATGGGGATGGTCAAGCATCCCCACCAGACTTGGCAATATTGTTTCTGTATTGCCACTACATGGAGTCTTTGATTATCATCAAGGATTACAGTGCCACATGTGGCACATGCCCATTTATAGTAAACAACTGCCTATACTTTATCTTTTGTCCACACCTGCAACACATCTATTCACTATTATGTCCCCTGCAGTATTGAATACATGCATATTCTGAAAAGCACTTGATCACTTTTAATTACTGCTACCAAGACCTCAGAGAGTAATTTTTGGGCCGATAACAAGTCTGTAGCCTGGGCCCCACTTAAAAAAGTGCATCACTTTGGTTTAATAAAAAAGTTATATAAAACATTAAACATTTATTTAAAAAAGTGTACAATAAATTCAAAATTCAATACATTACATACCATGCACAACCTACACTATACAGTTGCACACTTTACAATCATAAAACCTTCATCTATCAAAATACTATTATATAAAATAGTTTATTTTGGCACAACTGTTTTGGGTGTAGACAGTACACTCTGTCAGCGACCTGCAAACTATCAAAAATGTTAGGACTCAACAATTAAGCCCTTTTCAATGCCAGGCCCATGACAAGTCTCAGATAACGCTCTGGCAGCGACCTGCAAACTATCAGAAATGTTAGGACTCAACAATTAAGCCCTTTTCAATGCCAGGCCCATGACAAGTCTCAGATGTCACCCCCTCTCGGAGATCCTGATTGCTACACGTGTAATATGCAAGCTCAAGACCAAACATCAAATATCACTAGAAGAAGGATGTCTGTATCAGATCATGGTATATTTTACTCCATATGTCCACTGGCCATTCCATTCTATACTAATGCCTTTGCATTATGCAAATTCAGATAAGGTGGTACTTTATTAATTTTTTTTTAAATTAAAAAAATTCCATCCTGTATGTATTCTTTAATCCTGTCTTGCAGTCACTGTCTAGTGATTCCAATGCAATATTTCATATTGATTGTTGTGAGGATGGATAATTTGGTACTACAGTGGGTAATCAGTTAACAAACAAATCAGATAACGAATACTTTAGCGAAAGATTTTTAAGTTTGGATAACAAACACAAATTCAGATAACAAACACTTTACAGAACAAACTGTGGGACCCGCAGACTGAGGGAATGACAAGTCAGCCAGATGACCGCATGGTAAAGCTGTGGCTTACTATCCTGGAGGATCCGGGTCCCACTCCTCCAATTTTTCAGGAAGAGTCTGGGCATGGCCCGTTGAACCTCATCCTTCAACAATCTGGTTGATCCCATCATGGATGTTAGCCAGCCTGTGGTGAGCTCTATAAGTAGCTGCCGCCAGATAAAAATATCTCACAAGGGTATGGTGGCTTAACTAACCTAACGGAAAGACAGACTTAGGCCTTGCACATTTGTAAACATATGGGTAAGGATGAGAGAACAGTAGTTTTTCCCAATTAAAATGAATTCGGAGACAACTTAAAACAAATCAGAGATTTATTAAAGAAGATAAGAGAGAGATTTTACAACATTTTGGTGTTAGAATGCACCCATACCAGGATGAGATCAATAGGCTTGGGATCTCTATGACAACAATGCTATTAATCACTTCCGAAAAATCCTGAAGAGAGAAAAGCAATTGACATTGAACAGATTCTTTAACGGAAAATAAACATAATAGATTAAAATGCGAAACAATGTATGTACAGTGGATTCCACTTAATTGGGACACGTCAGGACTAAGTCATTTTATCCCAATTAAACGAAGTAATAATAAATTCTAAAATAAAATATGTAACTCATAAGTAAATAAATAATAAGTAAAACACTAATAATTAGGTACCTATTTTAATAATTTATTAAAATAGGTACCTAATTATTAGTTTTTTACCAATCTCCTCTGACTTCAACACTGGGCTGCTGATATTCACGCCTTGCCTGCTAACTATAGAAATCCATTGATCTAATGCTTCTTTGACTTCTGGATCCTTTCCATCATGCTTTCTTTTGAATATTCCTGGAATTTCTTTCTGTAATTCCCACTCCTCACACAGTTGATTTTCTTGTTGTAGAAAACGTGCTATGGTAGATTTTGGTATATCAGTTATATCAGGAGTCTACAATGGCTTGTATTAAATGGCTGGCTTTTTATTTTATCCAGCAAAGCAATTTTACTTGAAAGTGTAAAATCATTTCTTGCATTCTCGGCAAATATTTAAAAATTTTAAATAAAATCAACACTGTAAATGAATATCGCTAGATATCAGCAATGAAATTTTATTTGAAAGTGTAAAATCATTTCTTGGCATCTTGGCAAAGATTAGTTTTTCTTGAAAGTGTAAAATCCTTTCTTGGCATCTTGGCAAAGATTTAAAAAGCAAAGCAATTTTATTCGAAAGTGTAAAATCCTTTCTTGACATCTTGGCCAAGATTTAAAAATTTTAAATGTGCAAAATCATTTCTTAGCATCTTGGCAAAGATTTAAAAATTTTAAATAAAATCAACACTATAAATCAATATCGCTAAGTGGGTAATGATAGACTCTTAAGTAGACGCACACTTGCCAGACTCACTCATGACGATAGACAACTGATTCTCATCAGGATAGTGTTGCTGAATACAAAATATTAAAAAAATAAAAACGATAGACTCTTAAGTAGACGCACACTTGCCAGACTCATGACAATAGACAACTGATTCTCATCAGGATAGTGTTGCTGAATACAAAATATTAAAAAAATAAATGAGTTATTTAAAAAATTATTCACTTTTACTTAATTATATAGCCATAATTTCAGCAGTTTTTCTATCTCAGCAATAATACCATGACATTTATGAATTATGCTTGAGTTCAAGCTCTCACAGCAATAATACCATGACGTTTACTAATTATGCTTGAGTTCAAGGATTCCATCTCAGTAATAATACCATGATGTTTATGAATTATGCTTGAGTTCAAGGATTGAGCATTTTTCACCACATCAAGAATTTTTTCATTATTTTTTATGATTGTTCTTACTGTGGATTCCAATAACTCAAACTTCTTTACCAATTCACAAATTTTCATTCTATTATCAAAATCCTTGATAGTGTTAAGTTTACATTCCAAAGATATCGTTATCCTTTTCTTACTAGGTGCAGGAGAATTAGATTCACTTCGTTTGGATGACATAGTTTTTAAGGGTTTAGAAAACATATAACAAAATAATCTTAACTTTCATCGATCACAGAATCGTAATCATGCACGTAGATTCACACGAAACACGTCCAATGCGTATCACAGCAAGATATGAGCACTAGTGTTGCCAAACGAAAAAAAATCAAGACCACGTAACTCCGAGTAAGTCAGGGTATTATGGTATATTTATTTTTATGTATAAGAACTTTATACAAATATGGTATATTGTTTTGTAGCATTAAATTGTAAATAGAAAGTATTTATAAAATTAGACTGTTATGAAAATGAGGGAGCATACCAATTTTTTTTTTATGAAAAAAGGGAGATATAGACACAAAGTTTGGAAACCACTGATCTAAATCAACTATTACTGATTGATTCGGTAAGTTAAAACTAACATTTAATTGTTATCTGTGAAATACACAAATCTTCAAATATTTAAAGATTTATTTTAGTTAGGACTTAGTATTTTCAAAATTTTCTTTATTCTAAGAAATATAGGAAATCTATTCAACCACTGAAAATTTTTCATCACTGAAATAGGTGGAATTTATGTAAAATTCAGACAACAGCAACATTCACTATTTCAAAATATATATCAACCTAATAATTGGCTAATATCAATGAAATATTGCAAATTGAAGAATATTATATATTTTATAATATAGTTAATTGATTAAATTTAATTTAAAAACAGGAGAGTATTTGAGCAATTTATATCTGGAAAATTCACTTAATCAGAAATTTTTAAAATTTTATTTTGAAAAATTTTATATCTATATTTTCAGTTTTTAAGTCCTCTTAAAATATGTATAAATTCTTTTAGCTTCCTCTAATAAAATGTATGCTATTTATTAGAGGACATAATATTCCGATTATTTTGCACTTTTTATTAGAAATAATTACAATATTACAAGTAGTTATAAAATATTAATTATGATCAGGGCTGAGGTGTCGGTGTCGGCAATAACTTTCTCATTGCTCATAATTTTAGTTTTAAATTTAAAAATGTATTAAATAATTATTTTATTTTTTGGTGAATAAATAAATAATTTTTTCAGTAATAAATATTGAATAAAAATGTGTTTAAAAAAATTATTTGTGCATGTTTACTCTCAGAGGTGTTGGTGTCAGTGTCGGCACATTTTCCTGCCAACACCCCAACCCTGATTATGATAATTTTAATCTCATTCATATTGTAATGTGTAACGTATCATTTTATCACTTATGTCATTTTTTAAAACTTCCAACATGTCTATTAGCTGCATCTTAGCCAAAAGCTATATTTTATTTTTTCCTATCTTGGTTCCAAACATTTTATTCAAAAAATGAATTTTAAATTAAGCATTATAACAATTGTGAATATGTATTTCTAATTTATATATTAATTAAAATAAATTATTAAAGAGAAATTTTTTATAGTTATTAGTTTATAAAAATTATTTTAATGTATTGAATATCATCAAACTTATTAAATATTTTAAAATTTAGTTAACCAACCTCTGTCTTTCCAATTCTGCTAAGCGTTCAACTTCATCCATCTTTTTCATTTTTCTTCTATTTGAACTATGTAATCCATCTAATGCATCACTACTACTACTCGATGATGATGAGCGGGAATGTTTCCTATAAAAATTTGGAATGTTTTTTGTTATTAATAAACAAAATATTAATAATATATTATTGAACTGAATATTTGAATTATTTAGATTCTAATTTAAAAAAAATAAAACTAAATTTTCAAATTTTTTTAAAAAAATCTTAATCATTCAATATGACTTATTGTTTCATTATCTTTAGTAACTAAAATTCATTTCTGCAAAGGAAGTGAAACAAAACATTAGAGTGATATATACAGGGTGAAGAAACCTAAATAACCAAGAAATAAGGAGGGGTTCCCGACAGCATGGAGATATGCCCTGAAAGAGTGAAAGAATGCGTAATTGAATAGAAATAGTGAGCCGAACTAATTAGTTATATTTTTATTTTCATTTCTAATTTTATTTCTCAATATTTAATTCTGACTAATTTCTTAGTTTATTTGTGTAATCAATTGGATTTACGTTGGGAAACCGGGACACGTGTTTCCAAAACTGTTAAGAAATGAACGTTTTATAAATTATAAATCAATTCTAAAAAAGAATTTGAACAGAATACACCCTCAGATGTTCTAGAACGTATTTAATTCTAAAGTGAACTGCAAGTTACAATACTGTATTAATATAATTTGAGCAATACTGTAACTTTCAATATTGATATGAATTTTCTATATGATTTCAGTTTTTCTTGCCCCTTTTCAAATTTGTTTGATAACATTGAGTTTTTCCTCAATCGTATAAGCCTTTTGTTTACGTTTATACTCTTTCGACATTATTTTTAATTATTATAGAAATCACTTAACAGAAAAAATCTTTAACTCTTAAAATTTGACCAATACAAAATGGTTGAACATGCAGCTAATCTCACTGATCACGAGATTTAATGATGAAGATGTATTGAGATCTGCCAAGCTTCGATATGACCTCTAGCGGATTTTTTTGGAACTATTCAAAGGGTGAATCTTTTCAACACATGAACAAGCTTCAAGGTTAATATATATGCAAGAATTCTGGTAAACATATGGGAATTTTGGATATATGTACGAGATGCAAGTATACATCTATCTTGTACTTGAGATTTATGATAATTTTCAGAATTCTTTTCTTTAAGAATAAAAATCTATACGTCTATCTTGTACTTGAGATTTATGATAATTTTCAGAATTCTTTTCTTTAAGAATAAAAATCAAAAATTTTTCTTCAATCAAAAAGTAGTCTATCAGTTTGTATACTTAGTTTTTCCCTTCGTTTCTAATCAATGAGAAATGAGTATAGTCTTAGTCTATGCAAGTAAATAGATGGTGGACATATTCCATTTAAGCTATATTTAGGGGTAATAAATAGTAAGAAAAGTTAAAGTACTTTAATTTTTAATGTTAACCATTTCAAACAATTAACAGCTAATTGTGGAGTGTATCTTTCGCAATTGGAATGGCTTGCAGCGTTTTTAAATAAATGCAGTCTAGAAAAACTTTACAAAATTTACATCACAGTATTTTAAGTTTTCAATTTTTCAAATTTATCAATGTAATATAAATATCACATTATTATAATAAGTAATTTTGTAATAAAATAATGTAAATGTAATATAGGTTTTCAATAAAACTCAAATTACCGTATATACTCGAATATAAGCCAACCTGTGTATAAGCCGACCCCCCAACTTTAGAGTTTAAAAATTGGTAAAAATGCATAACCCGTGTATAAGCCTACCCCGACTTTAGCACTGATGACAGTGAGGAGAGGTTGGAACAGAAACACAATGAGTTGCAGTTGGAAAAGGCAGTTGGACAGAAACACTTGATCAGTCCTCCATTTGAGTGACCTCCCAAGCAGAGAGCAGTTCCAACTCGTCCGACTCAAGGTATGTAACGCCAAGTCAGTGACCTCCCAAGCAGAGAGCAGTTCCAACTCGTCCAAATCAAGGTATGTAACGCCAGGGGAGCAATAGTAACTCGTTTGCAACCCATTTAGCTGCCAGGTTCTTGCTCATGTATAAACTAGTTCGTTTCTTTGATTTCCTTCATCTTAACTTGTATTCAATTTAATCATCGTTTAACTGATAAATGTCCTATTTAAATAAATGTTTTTGTTTATAGAATTGCCTGTGTATCGAAAATAAAAGATAGAGTAATAATTTTCCGTCAGAATGTATATATTCTGAAATGACATCATCAACCAAACTGTCAATGCGCCACTTCTTCTTCTTCTTCTTCACTTAATAATATGGAGGCTATAGCTCGAGCTTTTTCCTCCAATGACGAGCGCCACTTTTAGAAGAACATTAGTTAAATAGAGAAACGTGTTTTTTCACCTGGTGAGTAAAAATTTCACTTCTACGTAATTTTTTAATAACGTCGCTATTTAATAGTTTCCGTAAATGTTTTTGGTATCATATAGATTATCAGAGCCTTTAGTATTACAGTCTTAAAGACCTTAGTGTTGATATCAAGTGACGTTTAAATATATTGTGTAGATGTAAAAATGGCTCCTTTTGGGGTGATTTGTTACATTTGTCATGGGGATTGTTGTTACAGTGTAACATGCCTCTTATTTGTAATTCAAGTCTTGATTATTTTATAGTCTGTGTTTTATAATAGCAGCCAACTAATATTAACAATAACAGTCATAGTCTTTCGACATCCCTGTCTCTTTTGCCTAACGATACACCTGCTTCAACTAGTCACTCCACTGAAGAAGAGCCTTCATTCTCAGGATATAGGCCTAGATGACTTGATCAATCAACAATTTATGTAAGTCTGCAAGAAATACGTCCATATCCAAAAGCAGCAGAACGAAGCAATGCACGCAGAGGACGCAAGAAAAGACAAACCGAAATTTTAACAGACACA
>AYEL01088316.1:0-36565 GCA_000484575.1 Olivierus martensii
TAATTGTTAATAAAAAATTTTTAATTTACTTAATATTTTTTAGAATAAATATGAAATGTAAGTGTGCTCGCTACTTACTACCTATATATGACTCGAATAACCACTATGACGAGCTCAGACAAGCAGGCGGCTGCTCTAGTGTTGCCAAATTTATCTGAACGTTTGTTATAGTGCTGCCTTTCAAGTGCAATGTCTTCAGTTGTTTACCGCAAACGCTTAATTGAATTATTGAATGGGAACAAATACTGGGAAAATTCTAACCATTTTTACAGTGTAATATCACTGTTTACATGATTCTTTCAGTGTCCTAAATCATTTATTGTCACAAAAATATCCCACACACACATTTCCTAACAGTGGCATTTTTCAGTTTTACATTCTTTAATTTATATATTTTCTTTATTGTATTTGTGATTAAACATTCAAATTGCATATTATAGCATGAGTTTTTTTTTACTTCTTTTAATGAAGTATTATAATTATTTTTTCTCAAAGAATTAAAATTATTGAACGATGGCACCTATGTAGTTTTATTATGAACTTTTTCTTTCTGGATTTTTGCCATTTTCCAATCAGAAGTTATTAAGCAATGCATCCATTCCAGAAACTGCCATATGTTCTGGTATGTTTCCATTGGCCGGTCAGCTGCATGAAATAATGCTTGTTTTACATATACAGCAATACTTTGCATAGTCCGGTTTCAAATAGTCTGGGTTTCACTACAGTCCGAATTGTAATTGTTAATAAAAAATTTTTAATTTACTTAATTTTTTTTAGAATAAATATGAAATGTAAGTGTGCTTGCTACTTACTATCCTATATATGACTTGAATAGCCACTATGACGAGCTGAGACAAGCAGGCGGCTGCTCCAGTGTTGCCAAATTTATCAGAACAACATTTGTTATAGTGCCTCAAATGCAATATCATCAGTTGTTTACCGCAAATGCTTAATTGAATCATTGAATGGGAACGAATACTGGGCATATCGGTGTTTGCGACTCATCAGCCCGCAGCGGCCAAATACTGGGCATATCGGCGTTTGCAACTCACCAGCCCGCGGAGGCCCAGTTCAAGTGGGAATCCGCCTTTACGCAGAGCGCCATTCTGTGTTTGGAATGGCACCGAGCAGCCGACTTGGAGAAAGCGAATGCATTCACCTGCTTGGGAGAGCCCTCTTTATCTATTCGTCTTTATGGACTCGGATCCACTTTCTATCCCCTTCTGTCTATTATAAATCTTTACAAAAGATTTTAATGTTTAATGCGTATGAAAATAATTACTTTGTAAGAATTTATGATTTAAAAAAAAATATGAACAAATCGAAAATTTCTTGGTATCAATTATAATTTTTCCCATAGCTTATGTACGCCGTTCTGCGTTTGGAATGGTGCCAAGCGGCCAACTTGGAGAAAGCGAAATGCATTCACCTGCTGGGCGAGCTCTCTTTATCTTTTCGTTTTTATGGGCTTGGACCTGCTTTCTCTCCCCTTCTGTCTATTGTAAACTTTATAAAAGATTTTAATGTTTAATGCATATGAAATAATTATTAATGGTAATATAAAAGGTTTTAATGTTTAATGCGTATGAAATAATTATTAATGTAAGAATTTACAAAACAAAAAATACATATGAGCAAATTGAAAATTTCTTGGAACCAATTATGATTTTTCCTATAGGTTACATACCTCGAATAGTCCGGTTTCAATTAGTCTGGTAAGAAAGAGGAACCAGTTAACCGGACTATGCGAGATATTGCTGTACATCATTGATTAATTAGGGACAACAAACTCAATATATATCAAAGATATTTGCACTTGAGTCATTTGAACATTACATGCAAGGCTATTCTTGAATTTTCTCTTTCTTCTTCTGTATTTAAGTTCATAATTTCATAAAGTATATGAAATATATCATTCTATAAAATTACAATTACCTGTGTGATTGTTTTACTAAGATAGTACAATTTACAAATGATAGTATATCTTACTATCATGTGATTTATGATGCAAAGATTTGCAGTGACAAGCAGATAGTCATCAAATAAAAATCTTTCATCAAAAAAGAAAGGGGGGCCTGGAAATCTCACTCTCAACAGTTAGTCATAAAGGCAGTAGGAACTTCAGCTATAGTTGCAGCAACTTCAAGTGCTGAGCAGAAGTAATTGTAATAGGAAGAATAATAAAACTTTTTGTTTATTATTAATTTCATAGATATTTTCAAATTATTATTTAGCAATTACAATAAATTATACTATGTTATACTGTAGTATAGTGTATAATAAAATAAATGTTTTTTTTTTCGTATGACTACATACTTCTGTATAAGTTCAAATTTTTTAGTTAGTCCGAAACAAATTCTGCATCAAGAGACCCGATCGGGTCTCTCGCTAATTTCAGCGAGAAAAACGGCAGCGAGTATCTATACAGGAATGATGATAGTTCCGCGCCACCTATATGCTTTTTTTATGGTAAACTATGAAACTCAGGAAAGTGTCTAAGATCATCTCCATGCTTATACGGGAATTTTCATTGTTTAACTGTCTCACTTAGATCTTTTCCACATTGACTACTGACCTTTAAATCTATTCAAATTGAAGACTTTATATTTTTGGAGTACAGGGGCTTTTTATCTACAATAAACAATATAATGTCAAAGAATTTACATTACATATTTTGATTTTTCTATGTTTTATTTATGTTTTAACTTCACAGAAATTTTACTGTTCTGTTTAATTTGATTTGTTTCAATCAGTGTTTGCATTTGCAATTTTTTGATTGTAGTGGTTAAATAAATAAATAAAATAAAATATTATTGTACCAATAATATGATACTTTAGATCAACAAATAATACACCAAGCATAAATACTATATTTACTCACATAATTTGTGCACCTACATTTTTTGTCATAAAATTTTAAAAATATGTATATCCTTGAATATTTTACACATTTAATACATATTTTGTAAAATTTGATTCCATGAATTAGCAAGTATTGTTATGTTGATATTTAAAGAGTCTCACTATTATGTTGAATTGTAATAATATGAGTAGCTTTAGGATTTTTTTAATTTAAATAAAAATAACAACAGATAAGGGGATACTTTTACTTTAAATAAAGTTCAAAATACTTTCCACTTCTTATATGATAATTAAAATATAACAGCACAAGTTCAAGTGAAAGATTGATATATTTATTTCCTAAAGATCTTTCAGCTTAAAAAAGCCATCTTCAGTAAGAATGAGTAAAAAATACATAAAAATCAGCACTCAGGCAGAGATGAGAATAAACACAACACACAGTATTTAGATAGCAGTAGCGCTTTTGATTTTTAATAGAAAACCCTCCTCAGCTACTTATAGAACGGAACACCAACAAATATGTTCTATCGAATACAAACTGAATACAAGATATTTAAAAAAAACAGGTTGCTATGGTAACAATAATTAAATGTTTTAACGTACAATAAAAAATATAGGACTCAGAAATAACACAATTACACATAATCTCACATAAAGAAAGAAAAAAAATATACATAAACCCTTAAAAAACAATATACCTAAAACAAAAGGAAAAGAAAAAATATACAGCCTACATAACATTCATATGATAATCATATTCCTTACCACTGTTTCATTAAAATGACAGCGTTTTTTCTTTTAACAATATCAATTTCACTTTCTGAATTTTTCATGCATTTAAAGTTGATTATCTTTTGCTCTCTTTACAAAATTTGTAATCTAACCTGCTACCATCTGCTAAAAAACAATCATTTCTTAACATATATCTAAAAAAATTTATGAATAAAAAAGTTTTTCTGCTTTTTCACATTCCTCTTTCAAAGAATAAAAACTTATTTTTTATCCAAGTACTGAACTTTTGGAATTCAAAATACTCGATGGTCACCAATTAACTCAATTTCAAATCAAAATCAAAAATAGACCACATATTGCCAATTTCATGGCAATATAGTGAAATTGCATTTATGACTAATTTTAGCAAAGTATTTCTCAACAATTGAATTTTGTGTGTGTGTTGTGTGTCCCTAGTATGGATTTACATAATGAAAATGCTCTGTGTTGCAGGAAAGTAAATGCAGTTTTCTAAATGTGTTAAGTAAAAACTGTGTTGTAGAAATAACATGTTATATGAGGGTTTCCTCAATTTTCAAATTGTGTTAGAGCAAAATCGTGTTATAGGAGGGATATCTGCAGAGGTGGACTGGGACATATTTTCATTTTTGGCATTATCCTGACAGTGACCCACCTATCGGTTAACAGCCCACTAATTACGCTTAGTATTAGGCCAATTCACTGCAGGATATATTGTCACAAAGACATTTTGCCATAAGATATAGAAAAAAAAATAAAGACAGGAGTATTTCAAAAATATTAAATAATTTTTTTTCAATACTCTTATCTTTATTTTATTTTACTTTATATCTTAATATCCTTGCAACAATATATCTGTAATATATATTAAATAAATTAAATACATTATTTTATTTTTATATCTTAATGTCCTGGTGACAATATATCTGTAATATATAATAAATAAATTAAATACACAGTATTTTTTACAAAAATAATTTTAACGATAAAATAAAAATAAGTACTAGTTACCTAAAGTGCAAGTCTTTATTTCAGTGCAAATACTAAAATATTGATAAATTTGAATAAAAATGAATGATGAGTAATCTGAAACAAATATACATTATATTGAAAGTGCGATGTGTGACATTAAAAGTCAGTTTGTCGGCTACCAGCCCATATTGTTATGATGACACCAGCCCTTCTGGCATTTGCCAGAACACCCTTATGGTCAGTCTGCTCCTGGATACCTATACTGTATTTCCAATTTATAACAGCATTGATTGATGACCTTATTGTAGGAATGAAATTTTGTTGTGAAAAATTTTCTGTACTTAATACAATGTAATAAATGAATTATAAATTTTTTTCTGGTATAGATAAATTTAAAAATCAAATTTAATAATATAATTTTACTAACTGATATAAATTTGACTTAATTTAAAAAAAAAATGAATTGTCTTTTTGTTTATAGTAAAAAATTTCAAGAAGATTTAGAGAAAGAAAAAAGAAAAGAAATAAGAAAAGAAAGGAAAAGGTATTATAAATAAATTTAATGTAAATTATTTTATATCAACTATACTCAACTTTTGGTGCAATTTCTAATTCCTTAATTTGACAGATATTTGAATGTTTTAAATACTACTAAACTTGCAATTCATTTGGGCAAGTATTATTAAGACCAAAGATTGGAAAAGAGTACTTTTTATTACAATTTTAATAAAATATTTTAAATATTAATTGTTAAATATTGAGAGAAATAGAATTTGAAATCACACATTATGCAGTGGTTGTTTAGATCTGTTTGCTTTTTGGATTTCTTTTTTCATCTTGAGAATTGCTTAGATTCTGAGAAGTTTTAATTTCTAAGAATTTTTTTCAGAGAAAAAAAATTAAAAATAAAATTTTTGAAAAAATATCAATAATATAGATACAATCTTGTATAAGATGATACTTTTACAACATGGTTTTTTTTTCTCTCAGGTTGGAAAATTGCTGCAATCTTTGCACAACATTGCTCTTAAAAAACATAGTTTCACTTTAACACTATTTAGAATTTACAGTAAACCTCACTTTATTATATTTTTGAGCTTTTATGTAGGGAAGACTCTTCTAAAATGTAATTTTTTTTCAACATCTTTCATTTTTTTTGTGAATCTTTGCTTTGAATTGTTAGTATTTAATTTGTGTATTTTTATTTGTTAAGTAAATGTATAATTAACTGAAAATTAATTAAATATATAAAATTTCTGTAGGAGAATGTAGTGATAAACAACTGCTTATGGCTGCAAAAGTGATAATACTGACACTTGTGTTTGTTAAAAATGATGGCAAATCAGAGTGGTTTCAGTTGAGTAAAGGATGAAGTAAGAATGTATGATGTCACATAGGTGCTTAATTTAAATGAAGGCATTTGAGAAAGCTGCTGTGAGTGAGTTGTATGTGAAAATGGATAATGAATGTAGTATCTGATACACAGTAGACAGGACCGGATATGAGCGAGCCAATTTGACCAATTGCACCCATTCAGGCCCAGCGCTTGAAAGGGCCTATGTTTGATGAAGTTTATGTAATTAAAAATTGTATTAATAAAAAATATTATAAAAACGTGTCTCATTTTTTCAATATTCGTGGAATATGTAAATGGCATGATATAATAAAGGAAATTACAGAATATTACCATAACCAGAAATGCATATATATTCAATTACTTTTTTACATTGAGTCCTATCACAATATTTTGGATGCAGGTTTGTTGTATTCAATGCTATAGACTATGCATATTTATTTATAAACATTACTACTATTATTTATACATATAAGCCATATTTTGAGGGGCCTGGGAGAAATATCCAATTGGGCCCAGCACTAACTGAATCTGGCACTGACAGTCGAACTTTGTATAACACACATTTATATAATGTAAAGAAAAAATTGTGGCAATGCTCATTTAATAGTAAAGTTGATCCATATAACACTATAAATAAATTTCAAATTTTCATAATCTAATTGCAATAAGAATAATTTGATATTCTGCTGACTTAACTCTATCAGTGTTATAATTGTAATAAATGTAAATAATAATCATATTTTTTTATTTTTTTGACACTTGATTTACATATAATTTTTATATGGCTTACATAACATGAATTTATATAAAGTGGAACACATCTCCCAAGTTATAAGTCAATTGTATATTGATGGCATTGTTTTTCTCTCTGAGAATGAATAAGATATATGAATGTGTATTATACACATGAATGAGGCACATGAAAAGAAGTAGATGATAAAAATAGAAATATTAAATGAAATGAAGATGAAAGTACTTGTGTTTGGAAGGATGAGAAGATATAAATCAAACTGAATGAGACGAACCAAGATGAAAAATAGGGGAAATATCAAATGAAAGCATATAAAGATTAAAAAAATTAAAAATCTTAGAAAAGAAAGTCAAAAAAAAGTATTAAAAGTATGGAATTATTGAATTTCTTCTATTAATAATGATGAGTTGATGGAGATATTGGGGAACTATGATATCAACCAATTTCAAGCACAAGAGGAGCTGTTGATAAGAATTCTTTTTTCAAATGAGGAAGAGTAATTTCTAATATTTAATAAATTTTCTTTTTAGAGAATTTTTTGGATCAATAACTTAAAAAATTTTTCAAGTGAAAGCTAAAAAATAATCTAGTATTTGTTAATTCATGACTTATGTTGTTTCTAAGTGATTCTTTAAATTTTCATTTATATTCAAATTTTAAGAATTTCATTAAACTAATAAAATTTTAAATGAACTTAATACTTGCCAAATTTTATCCCTTGATACGTTTAATTGAAATTTTAATCATTTGAAATAATTTAAACTATCGTAATTTTAGCATCATCTTGTGATTATAATTATTTATTAATAATTAAATCAGAATGGCACCATCTAATTACGAGATGGCACTAAAATTAGTTTCAATTATTTCAAATGATTAAAATTTCAATTAAACATATCAAGGGATAAAAATTGGCAAATATTAGATTCATTTAGATTAGATTCCCTTGAAGTTTGGTTTATATAAAGTTTAATAAAATTTTAATTGATAGAATAATCAAAATAAACTGTTTTATTTAAACAGGTTGCAAGATCAATTACGAAGACTAGAAAAAAATCAGAAAAGAGGCTTTTATGAAGGTCCATCTAAAAAACCAAAGAAAGAACCACTTCCAAGCAATGTAAATAAAGCTTTTAAAAACTTTGTAAAAAATTATTATATTAATTTTCTTTAATTTAAATATGTCATTTATAGATGAAATGTGGTGCATGTGGAATTATTGGTCATATAAGAACAAATAAAATTTGTCCAATGCATCAGCCACAAGCTTCAACTATTCATATTGCAATGACAGAAGAAGAAGAAAAGGAGGCTTCAGACATTTTAAATGATAACGAACTAGTAAAAGTAGAAGATACAAAACTAGTTTTATCAAAAAGATTTATGGAACACATGTCAGAAGTCCAGAAAAAAACAATGATATTAACATTCCGTAAAGACATCATCAATCCAAAGAAAGTTCCTCCATCTCATGTTATTAGAAAGAAATGTGAAGAAAATAGAAAAAATATCTTTTCAAAAGAAGATATTTATAAACCAATAGTAAATAATCGTTGTATTAGAAATCCAGTTGTTGCACTTTCAACTATATTTGAAGAAATTTGGCAACAAATGAGAAAAGTTCCTAATGTAAGAGTAAAAAGAATTAAATATTGAACAAACTTGTGTTTTTTCAGTATTCAATTCTTTGTTTATTAGTCAGAATACTATTATGTTACGCATCATGTTTTTTTTTTTTTTAAATTCTTTCTCTCTCTCTGTTTTTAAATTCCAATGTTTAAAATAATATATATATTAATATAATTATGAAACTAAATATTTTTTAACTAACTATTTTCACTTTAAGGAGTAACTTTTTTTTATCTTAGGTTTTAAGAGTAAGTAAATTTAGTGAATAATGTTTAATATTAATTGGAGCAAAATGCAATCATTTTATGTAGCATCCAGTTGCATTTCCTAACAGTTAATAGGGTACATTTGTATTGAACATTTATTTTTGTATAAGTATGTGTGTTACATTCTACACTAGGGTGTGATGCAAACCAACTGAACAGAGATGGCCTGTATTACATTCCAGTGTAAAGCATAAGACATACTTGTAAGAAGCAGCTGAGGAGGGCCATAAAAGGCCCAAAACGTTACTGCATGCAGGGGTGCCGAGAGAAATCTGGGCCCTGGTACAAAGTAGATTTTAGGGGCCTTCTGTAAGATATCAATATCATACATACTGCATATTTTACAGATAGATTATTCAAAATTTTATTCACTTAAATTCTGCTTAAAAAGTATACTATATGCAATTTGAGACAACCTCAATTTGAAATTGAAGTTGTCTCAAATTCGACAAATTTTATTTTTTAATTATATTTTTGAAGAAAATCTTTAAAATATTGATTTTTTTTCGAAGAATAACATCAAGTCTCATAGAACTAATTTTGGGAAACTCCCTCAACTTTTATAAAAATTTTTATTTTCATGTTGGTTATAATGAAAAAATTTTTCGGTCCCAATCATTTTGTTATAAAGCATTCTAAGCATTTTTTTTCAAAATGAAAAAAAAAGTAAAAATAAAATTTTTGATAAAATATCAATAATATAGATAAGGCAATCTTGTATAAGATGATACTTTTACAACATCGTTTTTCTTCTCTGTTTCATTTAAACAGAGTTTTCTCCTCTGTTTTGAGAGTTTTCTCCTGTCAGAGACTCTGTTTTGTCTAATTATCATAATTAATTCTTATTTTAACTGTTAAAAATACAAAGATTTTTGGTTTTTCTTCTCTGTTTAAATGAAACAGAGTTTTCTCCTCTGTTTTGAGAGTTTTCTCCTGTCAGAGACTGTTTTGTCTAATTATCATAATTAATTCTTATTTTAACTGTTAAAAATACAAAGATTTTTCTTTACCTTATATTTTTATAATACAATTTTAATTATATATATCTATAGTGCACAGTTATTTAATTTAAAAAGTAGAAAAAATATTGTTAAGAAGTGGCTCGGGCCTCTCAATCTTCTATGGGCATCGGGAATTTGTCCCAACTTCCCCTGTCGTGGTGCCACTGACTGTAAGCTGTGATTAATATATGTATTGAATAACTAATAATAAATTTGTATTTCTTATAGGCAGCAGAACTTGATAATTTATAATATTTACAGTAGTTTAAGTTAATAATAATAAAAATAATTTCATTGAAATTGAATAATTCAGGGAATCCAAAAACACTTTAAGCAGGATAAATATACAATTTATTATTGTTATTTAATACAAATACTAATAACAAATAACTAATAATAAATTGTGTTTATCCTGCTTAAAGTTCTTGTGGATTCCTTATATTTCTTATAGGCAGCAGAACTTGATTGTTTAAATAATTGTTGAATAATTGTTTTAAAATTTTCAATTGAAAGAATTTGAAATCTTACTATATTTTAATAATTTTTTTATACATATTGTATATTATACAGGCAATCTTTGACTTATGATGGCAACGTAATTGATAAATTCTGGGATTGGTCAATGCAATTCATATGCATATGAGTCCATACACAGTGGTCTGATGTACCAAAATTATCCTTTTAATCTGGTTCTTGTAATTTTTTTATTTTTAAATTTATTATTACGATGTATCTAATAAAAATTACTAGTGAAAAATCTATAAATTTAAAACATTTCCAGCTTATGATCTGAGTTTGAGCCAAATCCTATTATAAATCAAGGACCTACCTGTATTCAGTTATATAAATATTTAAATAAAAATAGTGACATTATTATTATTTAGTATTTGTATTTTTCAAAAATTCCTCTTTTTTATTTTACATTAATAACGTATCAATACATTAGTTCAATGGAAAATCAGTGTCCAATATACAGTACATTGTTTTAATATAAGTCGATCCTCTGTATTTATTAATGCAATGTTGGTGTAAACTTATAATTGATATCATGATGTAAAGTTGTACAATTGTGCAGAATATAAAAAGTAAGCTTTGTTTATTGATATACAACTGTACATCATTAAACAATAAATAGCCATTTATATTTCCAATTAATTTATATTATATTAAATATAACTGTACAGATTTTGTGTATTCTGCAGTTGTCCATTCTATTTGTTGTACAACTGTGCAATTTTACTTTTCACTATAACAGTTATTCATCAGTATTATACAGCAGTTGTACATTAATAAAGATGTACAACTTTTGTAGTATAAACTGCTAATATATATTCATCATATAATGAAACTCAGAGGTTGAAAATAAGAGAAAAGATGAAATAAGTTTTAAATATGTATAAATAAATTTGAGATGTTCATTAACATTAATTTGCAAATTTAAAATATCATTCAAATGATTCCTAAACAAAATATTTTTTGAACTTTTAAATAAAGCTGAATATTTTAATATTCTTATTCAGATTAAATTAATTCTGAATATTTAGAACAGTACATGTTTTAAATTGTAATTTAATGTGGAAGTTTTTGAAAAAACTTCCACATTAAATTACAATTTAAACACGGTGTAACTGAACACACAGTTGTAGATTGTATATTTTGTACAACTATATACATTTGTATAATTGTACTACTGTTGTGCACTTTTTGTACTATTTTGTATAATTGTATATTATGTTGTATACAGGGTGTTTCAAAACTATATGTCAGAAATGTAAAGGGCAGGTAGAGGGGACCTAAATAAGCAGATTTCGTACAGGAATGTGGGTGCGGAAATGCAGTGTTGAAGTGTTAGCACGTCCTGGACGCTGTCTATGGCCAGCATTGGATAGGACAGGTTGGACCTGTTCCTTGGCCACCACACTCTCCAGATTTGACGTGATTGGATTTCTTCTTTTGGGGTCACATTAAAAGCATGGTGTACGATAGTCCCATAACATGTGAAGAAAATCTGGTTGCCCGATTGTCTGTTGCTGCTGGAAATGTGCGTGACATGTCTGACCTTTTTACTAATATATGCCAATCCATGCGCCGCCACTGTGAATCTTGTATCACTGTTGGTGGTCACTCTTTCAAGCAGCTATTGTAAACTGTTTGATAAATTGTTGCTTTCCTTTGTCTTTACTTGTCTTTTCACTTACCTGTTGTTAATACTGCCTTACGTGCTAGCACTTTAATGCTGCATTTTCGCACTCACATTCCTCTACAAAATTTGCTTATTTAGGTCCCCTCTACTTGCCTTTACATTTCTGACATAGTTTTGAAACACTCTGTATATTTCATGCAATTGTATTCTATATTTTGTACAAACTGATGCCTATTTTACACATTTTATACAGTTCCACATTTATATATTTTGTATAATTTTCACACCTTTTATACATCTATCATATTTATCTATAGTCCACATTTTGTACAAGTAAATTTTATATAGTGATACAATTTTATAAAATTTCTATACTGATGTGTAATTGTACATTAGTATGCAATATTTTTCTACAGCTTGCACACAATAAGTGCTTGTACAAACATTCTACATAGCTTGTATAATGGTATAAAATTTTACTATAAAAATGTATTAATATTCTACAAAATAAACTGCTGCTGTACAACTATATTCCATTGTTATATATAGATGCACCATCATTTGCATTCACAACTGTACAGTTATTGTATTTTGTACAACTGTATACAGTAGTTTCTATAATATTTTAACCATAAGTGTTTTAAATTATTATTGTGCAAATATTATTTTAAAGTATGCAATTAATACTATTTTGTACAATGATGATGAAATACAGCAGTACAAAAATCTAATATATATGTTATATTTTTAGCCAATGATAATTCATAGTTGTAATGATATGATAGTCTATAGAATTGTACATTATCATTTACTACAATACTATATAAGAATATATTTATTTTATTTGTATAAATGCTAAATAATTAAGTAATCGTTTGAAGTAGCAAATAAATAATTATTTGTTTGAAATAAAATAAAATAAAAAATAAATAAAAATAAACAATAAGCCAGTTAAATAAGATAAACTATTTATTCAAAAACAATTTGGCTGTTCACATAACCTGCTTTAGTAAAGCAAGCTATGTGGATAGCCAAAAATGGAATCCACAAATAACTTTCAATCAATAAGATAAAAAAGTTATATGAAAAATTATTTAAATAAATATTTATTCAAATAATGCCCAGGAGCATTATTTGAATAAATAAATAAATAAAGCACTAAGCCATAGCATCCTCTGCTATGGCTTAGTGCTTTGCAGTTGATCTGGACTGTATTTAGGAAATAAATGAAGGATTAAATATGTGGTTTCATTGTTGTAATTACTTTGTTGCACACATGACAATTCTTACTTCCATCACAGTAATGGCACTACTATAACATTAATTTGTACATTCTCAAAAATATTTGGTATATTCTGTATGGTGTTGCATATTGCAACAATTTTTGACAAGAAGTCATTTGATATTTATAATGTTGCAGTATAAAAATATTTGTAAGATTTTTCTAGCAGAAGTTCTGTGAGTTCAGATTAAGCAATTGCTTCAAGTAATAAGACCTCTGGTGCCATTCCATCTATTTCAAATGTTGCTGTCAAATACTGCCTTGCCACATGACTGAAGTGTACAATTGTTTTACTATGCTTAAATCATAGCTTTTAATTACCTGTAACTCCATTTTGTGCCAGCATCTGTACTTATTGAAAAATGCTTACTTTGGCCATTTTATTTATCCTAGAACTTCATAGTAGAAGTTTTGAAACACTATATATCAATAATAGTTGTATAGTTTATCCTAAATAATTGCTTATAACTAAAATAAAATACAATATTACATATATTGTATATACTTATGTATAAACTGACCTAATTTCAGAGTTTAAAAATTAGTAAAAATTTAAAACCTATGTATAAGCTGATCCCCAAACTTTCAAGTATTAGAACCATGATGTTCATTGAAATAAATGGCTAATTTCTTTTATAATTTAAAAAATTTTCCAAATCTAATTCACTGTTGGAATAAATAAAGTCATTTAAATAAAATTTTATTTGTGAAGCATCCAATAAATATATGTTTTTTAAAGTATTTAAATATGAATAATCACCCACATCTGTATATTTTTAATATTAAAATTAAGAAGCTATTTCTTAGAAATAAATATGGCTGATTGCAATATTATCATAGGACACGCTAATAATGCAAAGAGGATGCAGTGCATCTGATTTATGCATTTTTGATCATATTTAATCAGTAGGCCTATCTAATATTTAAATACCTAAAAAATATTAAATTATGTACAGTTATATATATCCACATATATTTAACAAAAGAATCAGTAAGATAATGATTTCTTTTAGAAATAAATCAAGAATGGCGAAGATGGTGTGAAAGTGCAATGGAATGCATTTTGACTGAGCAAGTGAATCTTACTATCTCTGAAAAATTTCCCAATTTTTTTGCCCTTGTCCTGCTTAGTCACCCCTTAGTCAAAATTTGTTTTTTTAGAAAAGTATCCTCTGCTTATACAAGTATATGTAATAGTTATATAATGAAATAAAACAGGTTATTTGAAATCAGCTATAAAAAAATTTGAAATCTTTAAAAGAACCAAATTAAAGCTTTATGGCTAAGTTTTCAAGATCTGATAACTTAAGTTATCAGATTAGCATTTAATATATTTCACCCTTTATGATTTCATTCTCAATTACTGTTTTTATTCTAAACTATTTGAAATATTACAAACTGAAGCACTTTACGCAATTGATTACATAAAAATCTTTTATTCCTAACCGAAAATACCATGAATAAAAGATTTTTATGTAACCAATTGTGTGAAGTCACCCTTTACAAATTTTAAGTTCTTATTCTTTGCAATTAACATCAAATAAATGAATGAATAAAATATATTAATAAATATCTAAATTGTTTTTAGTGGCAACAGTTGCACAACGACTTGAACCAATAACAAACTTAAACATTAAACCAAGACGAGTATTAAAAGGGCATCAAGGAAAAGTATTGTGTTCTGATTGGTCTCTTGATAAAAGACATATTGTGAGCTCTTCACAGGTAATTTTTAAAATTTAAATTATTTAAATACATTTTTTATAATTAATAGCAAATTTTAAACCCTTATTTAATCTTTTGCATGCTTTCAATTAAATTTTCTGCTATAATGAATGAATTGGCTAATATTTTATTTAAACCTAATTAACAGCAATAATTTTAAAAAAGTCATATTTCTCATATTTTTTATTAGAACTTTTAATAATATTTAAATCTATTAGCTAATCTTTGAATGATGGGTGTAGGGTTTTAACAGAACCCTGCCTTTGTAAATCAGAGTGAACATACGTTGGAAATGTTGAAAATTTATGGATTGCCACTATCAATATTTATTATTATAGTCCATTTTAATGCAATAATTTAATAAACACAAAAATACAAGAACTAGATACATAAAGGACGCTTTTTGTATATCAGACCATTGATCAGAGACTAATCCTTTGTCAATTGCATTGATTAATCATAGAATTTATCAATGTCATTACTATCCTAAGTCAAAGTAATTGTAAATCAAGAACTGCCTTTTTACAGTTTCTACATCTTTCTATAATTCTGTAAATATGTTTTTATATTTGCTTATTTTGCCAAGTTTTCATTGATTTAGATGAAAGGTTAGACAATTCACATTTGTCATTGTTTAATTATTGAATTAAGTAATTACAATTTTTAGATAGAAACATGTAGTAAATAAAACAAATCATCAATGATGAAAATTGAAACCATATTTTGAGCAACAATATATAAAAACCATTGTATGAAAGCTGATAAATGTAATTGTCAAATAAATATTATAAAAATATATTCATTGAAATTTCATCATTTTAAGCAGTAATTAATATAAAATGACATTTTCTTTCTTCATTTGAGTAATTTTAGGTGTATTTTTCTTAAAAATTTTCAAATTTATGTCAAAAAAAAAAACCTAAGTTTTAAAATGTCTCCTCTCATAGGAAAATAGCTATAACTGGCCCACAGATAGTTTTATAACCAATACAAACAATACCATGAGTGAGAATAAAGTAGCCCAGACAGAAATTTTCTGGGAAATGAGTGACACTGGTGTAAACTGCAATTATCCCATGCCAAATAATGGCAGACAATTGTTTATGTTCATATTTTCTCAGTTTTTGTCAAAAGAGTAGTGAAAATGAAATAAAAAAATCAAGAAATAATATTGCATATTTTAACAGAATTAATAAATATTTTCATACTATCTATATTATTTGTTTTTATTTTAAGTATTTTATAGTTCATCTTACAAAATATTCATTTTTACTTGAAATTTCAGAAATTAAATTTATCTCAACACAATTGTACAATATGAATATAATAATCTAGAAAATCAAGAAGAAAGAGGGGGGAAAAGATAATTCTATGAACAAGATTCATTCAAAGCAACTTTCATAAAAACCTTGTATGAAAATTTTTGCCCATTAAAAAATTTATGAACAATTACTAGAGGCTAGTAATTTTAATAAGAAACATAAGCATGTGCATAACAACAATATGGATGATGTGGATTGCAATATTTAGTTTTCTGTTTTTTCTCTGCCATGTATATGTTATGTGTTACTTGCTATTCCATAGATTTCACCTTGAATATGTATGCATGGGAATAATTCAGAATAGTTAATTGTGCTAAAATAACTATACTTTACTGAGTTTCTAAATTTCTTTCACTGCTTATTTTAACTTATTTAATTATAACTAGCCAATTAGCAGGAATTATTATACTTGACTCATCCATGTCCAGTATGTAGTGCTTAAGGAGCGATTACACAAGCCAACCCGACTGCCGACTGAATAGCTTACGAACTGTTTGCTTGTTTGCCCATAATAACGAACCATTAGTACGTTCGCAAAATTCCAAATTTGTTAGGAGTTTTATAGATTCAAATCGATTCCTTTGTTTTAATTATTCTATGTCTTATTTGTTAATAAATGTTATTGTTTATGTTACATATATATCTCTCTTGTCTGATTGTCTCTCCTTCGACCTGGACCTCTGTGCCTCTTACTCACGCTAGCCAATAATAGCCGATATCAATACGCTAGCTGATATAAACACGCTAGCCGCTCGGACATTGAACACGTTAATAAATAACTAACGCGACCGTTAATAAACACGCTCGCTAATAGACAGCCATCCTTGACAATATTAGAAAGTATCTTCTGTCCATCACTCGGACGTTAGTGTTGAGGAATCACTATAATCTTCCTCTGGTGTCAGGACTGACCGCTGACCGTCTAATAACAATCGACGACAGCGCTACCTTGCGGGATTCTCACAAAACAAACAGTTATATATCGAACATTAGAACATAACATGTTCTAATGTTCGATATATAACTGTTTGTTTTTTAAGAAGTTTGTACTGAGGAGGGACCGTAAGAGGGTCCAAAAACGTTATAGGATATTAAAGTATATTTTTTCCTTGCTACTAGTGCTTGTAGAACATTCGTATTACATTAAAGCAAGTGGTTTTGGTTTCAATGGGAAATAAATTTTCTAAACATTTGAATTACCAAAGAAAATTATTTTTATGTTAGGCATATTTACAGAAAGTCATTTTTATTTTCTTATTCACATATATGCAACTTCATGTAATTTCCAGATTCACAAAACCAGCACAAAATCAACAACTATAAGAACATTGATGTTTACATTTTAATGATTTAAAAAATAACTTTCTTATATATTGGGGGTACCGGAAAGTGATGTCGTTCTTTTTATATTAATTTCAACGAATAAAGGACAAATTGCTTTAATAAATTCAAAGTATTGGGGGTACCGGAAAATGATGTCGTTCTTTTTATATTAATTTCAACGAATAAATCGTAAAACCAACCGATTTGACAATAAAATTTTGCATACTAGACGACAAAAGACTGTTGATAATGAGGATAATTACATTATTGTTTTATAAAACTTGTTGACATTTTATTTTTTTGATTTTGATGTAGGAAGGCGACATTACTTACCGGTACCCCTAATAGTATTTTTGGAATTCTTGTATTCCCTCTTCTTTTTACTGAGTTAGAGATTTTCTTTATAAATTTTAATAGTTATATAAAATTTAGGATGAGTAATCCTAATTTTTAGAAATTTAGGATGATTTATAACTAAATTTTAAAAATAACAATACATCTATTCTATATATATATATATCAATATGCTGCATGTATTTATCTCCTAGCTCAGCGCTTCTCAAACTTTTCTACTTGGTGACCTCCTTTTACCCGCGAAAATATTTTCGCTACCTGGGTAAAGAGATATATAAACTAGGAATACGAATTAAAACATTTTCTAAAATTTCTATGATCCCCAAATTTTGTTATGCGACCCCATATGGAGTCGTGACCCACACTTTGAGAAGCACTGCACCTAGCTGATGGTTTATAGGAACTGTATATTATAAGGAAATGTCTAGATTAGGCAACTTAGCTTGCATGAAATGACATGCATGAGCTTTTATACACTGAATAATGCCTTAGGAGCAATTTGAGGATGAAAGATATTTTTTAATTTGTCAATGAAACAATGGCAGCTAAAGCATATGTATTGCTTCTGCTGCTCAGTCTGCCATTTTATTTTTGTAATAGATGATGGATTTTCTGCTGCAGAGTTATATTGTATTGTATAGTAATGTATATGGTTTAAAATACGTTTTTATGAATTTTTAGCATTTATTAATTGCCATTGGATGTTCATATTTCTATATTTCATATTGAAAAAACTCTGAAACCCAGAAACTTGTTAATTGGGAATTTCCTGTATTTTATTTCTAATTAATGTAACACTATAATTATTCCCCAGTTAATCAAAATGTGATTAATTCCACTCAAAATCACCAACTGTTAGTTAATCAAAGATTACAGACATTCCATCTGTTCAGATTAATAAAATAGCAATTCAACAGTTAATGTAAAAAACTATAACCTATTAAAGAAATATTTTTGACCACTTACAACTGATCTATAAGCCATAGACAATTTGCAAGTGGTTAAAAAAATTTTTTTTTAATAGGAATAATTTTGTTTGCTTAGTATTGAAATGCTTTTTTATACTCATTTTATTAAAATTATTGAAGTCAAATATTGAATAGTTACTATCATTATATGTTGTTTTTGGATTATTGATTATTTTGAATAAAAAATAATAATAATTCAATTTCATATAAATATTGAATCTTCAAATTCAGCAAAATTGATATATTGAAAAATGAATTTTTTTCCTGTAAGAAAGTATTATTTTATACAAAAAATAAATTTTATATTAATGAAAAAATTTATTTTTTAGTATTGTTTAATTGTCATTTAAGTGCTGAAAGTGTTGCATAATGAATTGAATTATGTTTTTAAAAAAATTGTCATTCATTCCTGCTTTTAATAATGCAAGTTTATTCTATACATATTTTTCAAAATTACTTCTGCTTTTTTTAATAAATTATACAAATAAATATATATTGATTTTATGTTGAATAAATATATTATTAATATTTATTATATTATATTTTATTATTGTATTTTGCATATGAGAATATTAAAACAATTTATTATTCTGCATTTCAATAAAATTTTTTTATGAAAACTATCTGCTTGACTCTAAGCATCTAAAAGTCTGAAGCTCTACTAAAGCAAAAATAAAAATTTATTCATATTTCATATGCACCAAATGTTTTCAACCCACATAATGCTATTCTTAGCATATATTCTAGAATCAAAAATACTTTCAGTTCAAAAAAATATAGCAAATTCAATGTACACTCATCAAGTAAATCATATTAATCTAACATTAGTTTATAAACCAACTGTTTCCTTCATTTGTGTTTCTATGGAAGTATTACATTTGAACAGACTGAAGAGCCTATATAAGAAATAGCATATAGTAGAAACATTTCATTGGAATAAAGTTTACCTAATGATATACAGTCAAACCTCACCTTAGGTTGTTAATTCATTCCAACACTTGTGCCTTAAGTTGAATAAACTCTTTCAAAAATGACCTATACCCTTTATAAATAACCCTGTAATGTCACTAGTAACATTTTTAAGCTTCTAAATAATTCTATAAATTATTTTGCATATTTTAAATCATTATTTTTATTCATTTCAATCTGATTTGGCCCGTTTTATTGATTTTTAGATGATTTTATGATTTTTTAATAAGTTACACTGACTGACATAACATACAGTTGCATAAACTGATGTTTAGGCTGGGTCTCACAGGCATAAATCGTGGTATCAGTACACTGACATAAATGCATAACACACAAAACGTTGAGCATATCGATGTTCAAACCAAAAGCATACCATGTGACATAAATAAATGATGTCATTTGGCTATTGTCCAATTACTGTGACATCATTTGAAGTTAGCTAATTCACTATAGATTGCAAAACTCAAGAAATGCTTTATTTATCAATGGCTTCATTCATAAAAATATTGAATGTCTTGGTTTTGCAATTGTAAAATTCAAAATTTAAAAGAACTGTATGAATGCATGACATATATCATTTCAGAGAACAACAAAGTTTCAATAACTAGCTCATTCCCCAATTGCACAAATGGTCAAGGTAATCTTGTATGCAGAGTAGAAAATTGAACAAGACTGAGCTTTGGCATAAGGATGCAGTATCTAGCCATATAGCGGGAATAACATCATCGGTATCGATACATTGACATATTTACATTGTATTTTATGCCTGTAAGACCCAGTTTTTAGTAGACTTTTTTCCCTATTAACAAAATACTGATGTAAATTGAAATGACTTAAACTGAGGTATAACTGTAAATTGAACCTGTGAAGTATTCTCTATTCTAGAACGTATACATAGAATGTATTTTACTGAAAATGAATTTCCTTAGATAGGTTGAAAGCATTCTGTGCATATGAATTATGAATAAAATGTCATTTCTGCTATAGTAGAGTTTGAGACTTTTTGATAATATAATTTGTGTAAGGAAAAAGAAAACTATATAGGATATTTTGTAACACACAATATAAGCTGAAAAAGGAATGATTTCCTTCAAAAATAAAAAATATAAAATGAAAATCACTTCTACTCTTATATTACATGTCCACTGTTTGTATTCGTTCTATTACTACGCTCGATTTAAGTCAGCCTCCGCTTGATCGACAATTTGTCCGCTAGTTCTAACTTCATCTGTTCTCAACTTTCTTCCCATTTATTACCTTGTGTATTTTATTCATTTCCATCCAAACTGCCATGATCTCCAGGTCGTTACGATCTTCTCAGAATCTTCTGATTTAATGAAAGAGATCTGTCCATGGCCTGAGAAGGATAATAAATCTATGCCTGTCTTCTCTGCAGAGCTGAGAAAAGGAAGATTGTGGAAGCAATGATTCGTCAGCTGTATTCACGAGTGATTTGAACATATTCATCAGTACATTAAGGACTAAAGATTTTTAATTATGTTTGGACTAAAGACTGTTTGTGTCGGCATACATCATTAGTCGTCATCCACTCTTTGAAATTGTAACAGGTATTTCTCTTTAGTCAAGAGATAAAATCTCAAAAATCTCTCTCTAAATAATAAGGAAGTTGTTCTTGTTGAACATCATCTCTATTTTATCTGCCGACCCTCATTACCCATCCTTAAGCACATGCCTCATATCGCTCTTTAGGCCAACGTCTGTCAATATCATCCTTGGCCTTACATAGATGATGAATTATTTCTTTTTATTTATTCATCTTAAATCAATTATTTTTTCAACATTAAATTTATATTAATATTTTGTAGCAAAGAAGATAGTTTTCGAAGCCTCTCCTTTAATTTTTAAAATGAGATGAGCTCTTGTTTGACATCAAAATACAAACTTTGAAAGAATATTTATGGTCATTTGTTTTATATTCCTATTCTATGAATTAGTTTTTTAGATTATAAATAATCCTGAATTACCAATATTTTATGTAAAAGAAAAAAATGAATGGTTGATAAAAATATGTCATTAATATTTAATGAATGACATAATTTGCATTCATTAATTTGAGTTGAAAATACAAAAAAATTTTCAAGCAACAAATCGCTTAAATTTAATAGTAATATATTGCATCAAACTGGTTGGAAATTAGAATTCTGCTCATCTTATGATGATGATATTGTTAAGATTTGTTTTGAATGTTTACATGATAGTGTATTTAGCATTTACTGATTTTGTTGGGTGATTGAAGTATATAATAATTACTAGAAAATTAAGGCTGTGCTTAAGTATTTAATCTACTAAATATTTGCTCTCAATGTAGATGCCATATTAAATTTGCATGAGCAAAGATTCTTATAGATTCTGGAATGTAGCCAGTTTTTTATAATATTCTGGATATTAGGATATCTGAGAAAAAATTTCAACTGTACTATGTTCTTGAGTTTTATTTCCCATAATGTTAGAAAATGCTGATTTATGAAAAGGTCATGCCTCTCTTAAAACAAAAAGAAAGATGTGTTTAAAAAAAAATCTATAAAAGATAAAATAATAAATGATTAATTTATTTAGAAAATAAAAGAATATTTTTGAAAATAAGTTGTTATATAGTTTTTTATCCAATTAGTAGTGACATTCAATTATTCACTTATCTTAAATTTATAGATAAAAGTAAGAAATTCCAGAGCCTTAAAATTGTTTTATATATTAATATATTTTAATGTTTAATTACTGTACTTATTTTTGATATAAAATAAATTTTAAATAAAAGTAATTTATAATTGTTTTTATTTTTAGGATGGAAAAATGATTATTTGGGATGCATTCACTACTAATAAAGTAAGTAAAAATATTGTTCATTAGATTATTAATAGATTGAGGATAAGTAAAGAGAAAACTTCTGAACTAAGTAATCCAGTAGATTGTGTATAATTCCCTTTTTATAAAAGATGAAAAATGGCATTGATTTAGCTAAAATATTTTAAATTCCAAATTAAAATAATACATAAAAGCATTTTCAGCCTACTTTCTAGCCCTCTTCAGTTTTATAATTCAAAAGTTAGTACTTAAACAATTTTGAAGTCAGCATTCTAACAAACTATAAAAATGTTTCAGAAATTTGAAGTTTAATATGCTTTGTCATGTCATACAGAGTAATTAAATATAGCAATATGACATAATTAACCAATGTGCCTGTTATAATTATTATACAGTAAGACCCCGTTTAATGCGGGGGATATGTTCCAAGAAGACAAAGCGCTAAATGAAACAGCATTAAACGAGATTATCTTAACATGTAAATAATGGGAATAAGTGAAACAGGACAGTGAATAAAAAATTATATGCACCATTTTTTTTATTTTGTAACATGCATTATTACTATTGTATTACATTACTTATTGGCATTTTTTATTGCTAATATTGATTTGTATTCATAGATCATTCATGAAAATCAAAAATATTCAAGTAAATGATTTATGTTTGTGATGAGGAAGGTTTTTTCTCATTTGACACGTTTTTTATTTTCGTTAAGAAGTCATCTAACATCGTTTGCCTTTTCCTCTTTTGTTCAGCAAGCAGTTGCTGGTAGCGAGACATCCCATCCATGACACTTCGTCTATCCTTTGAACTTCTATCAAAATTTGGATCATTTTGTATAAACTGATTTATAATTTCCATAATAGTGAATAAACTTGTTTTGAGAAAATTTGTTGCATGTTTTGCAGCAGACTTTGGTATGTACTCATGGTAGTGATGTCAAATGCATTACGAGACGGCCTAGGAGTATCAAAGCAACAAATTCGTGCGATTTCAGATTTATATGAGTATAAAGGTTTGAAAAATCCTGGCAAAAGATTAATAAAAAATATAGAATTAAAAAAAATGCGTTATATTGAAACAGCGTTAAGCGGGGTCTTACTGTAATTAATAATTAATTGTTTATGCAATATATAACTATGCAAAATATGTTGATAAACTAACTAGTCTATAGTGTATTATACTATTTGCACATTCTTATAATCATATATATTCATGGAAAATCGGAAATATTTAAATATTTGTGCAAAATTATATCATCCTCTAGTATGATACTCAAAATTACATTATTTGTTCTTGATGCATCATTTTCATATGTTTGGGAATAGCTCTGGGAATATCATTTATAACTTGCTAGTTCTTTCTGTTATCCAGCCATTCATTATAAGGTTATTCATTTTTTTTCACATCAAAGTCACTTCATTTGATTCTTATATTTTGTTCTTACACAATATTTTCACTAAGACTGTCAAAAGTCACTTGTTTGTTATGTCTCATGTTTTCTTAATCAGTCTTTGAATTCCTTGCTATTTTTTTCAAAAAAAACCTCATTATTTTTGATATCTTTGTTAATGACAGGTATATCATATATTCTATTATCCATACCTTTATGATATCTGTTTTTTCATTTTTAAATAACTATACTTGAGATAGCATCTGAAGTCAGTATTGAGTCTATGGGAGTAGCGTATTATCAACTTTTGTGAAGTTATTAATGTGCACGGAACAGTCAGTTCTGATCTAAAAAATAACAGTGTCAGTAAGAATGATGTTTATTTTTATGCAATCATTCCTCTAGGATTTCAGTTTTCAATTTTGAATAAACATTTAATGCAATTTGCTTTGTTTGATGGCTAATCATGAAATCTTTTGAGAATAACTTAAAATTACAACCATCCATCAATTTAGAGCACAGTTAGAATTGATTGGAATGTGCATAACATCATTATGTATCTGGTTATCATATATATTATAAATGCACAGATAATTTACTACATGTTAAATTCATGTTAATATTGTAATTTTATTTGAAGTTTATAGCTTATTTGTGAAAATTTATGCTCATTATTTTATGGCAATTTACTGTGAAATTGCAAATAATTTAGTGGACTGTATCATCAACATGGTGATATAAATGAACTTCAAATCTCCCATTCTCAGTACTGATTTCCAAATAGTATATTTGACGATACTGTCTATCATCAAGTAGAGTATAGACAGACTGATACAGACTGAGTAGTATAGACTGATGATTTAGTTTTCATTGGTTTTTTTCCTCCATATTTTAATTTTTTGGAGTTATATGATATGCAAATTCTTCTTGTGTTCTGACTTTCTACATCTTTTTTCCCCCTCCTATGCGCTTCTAAGTTTATGGTATTTTCAACTTTTTGATAAATCTTCCTCATATATTTAGGAGTATATCTATTCACTATGATGAAGGTTGTAATCATATTGTAGTCTTCCATTTTTGTTTCTTGTGCAGTATAATAAGTAAATATTCTTTTAAAAAGAGTTTAGAAAGAGTCATCCTTCCAAGCTCTTTGTAGAAGAATATCTACCACTTTGGAGATGTTATAAATAACACATCAGAGTGTAAATGGTGCATTGAACATGAAAAAATTATTTTGACTAATGTACTAGATGACTATACAGTAAGTTCCAAATTTTATGATCTAATTTATTCCTGAAGTAGGCTTGTAAAGTAAGAATTCATAAACCAAAATAAATTGCACTAGCAAATGAAAAAAGGCTGCCTTTTTTATTTGCTAGTGCATATAAAAGCCTAAAAACATACTTTCATTTATTAAATGCCAATAAAAAAGTTGGTCAGGTATCTGCATAGTAAAACATTTACTTATAATTTTGATCTGGGTTCAATTCCAGGTTTTGTAGCTTTAGTTTCCAGGATTGAAAAGTGTCATATTGGTAAACTCTGTAAAGCATGATAAGCTTGAATACTAGTTATAATAGGCATATATTGGTTAATTATATTGTATTGCTATATTCAACCAAACATTACAACCAAATCTTCCCTAGTGGAATAAGTCTAAATTAAATTTTTCTAATGATTAATTTTTGAATCAGTGCTACAGTGCCACCATCTATTGAGTTAATAATTAATTAAATTTAGAATTTTGCACTAAGGTGACACCATCTAGTAATTAATAATCATACTATAATTTTTAAATTAATTTTCTGGAAATAAAATTTTGCCACTGCACTGGAATTGAACTGGGATCTTTGAGATAGTGTCCCAACACCTTACCAGATAGACTACAGTGGCCTATGGCAGAATTCCATTTTGGGAAACTTATATAATGATTACTATGGTGAATTTATCGGACAAGACCAAAACTACCGCTCCCAGGCAGGCTATCTACGTAGCCACAGGCCCTCTTGACAAACCTGAGCAGACAGACTTGATTCAAGTCAGCTAATACACTCAAATACACACTTTTGCAGTGGCAAAATTTTATTTCAGGAAAATTACTTTAAAAATTATAGTATGATTATTGACTACTAGATGGCGCCACCTTAGTGCAAAATTCTAAATTTAATTAATTATTAACTCAATAGATGGTGACACTATAGCATTGATTCAAAAATTAATTGTTAGAAAAATTTAATTTAGACTTATTCCACTAGGGGAGATTTGGCTATAATGTTTGATTGAATTGAAACATTAATCTCCTATTTAGTGTGTATTTGAGTGTATTGCTATAAATTAACTACTCTGTATGACACGACAAAGCTATTAAATTTCAAATTTTTTAAACACTTTTATAATTTGTTGGAATGCTGACGTATAAATAAAGTTATTTAACTATGAACTTTTGAATTGCAGAACTGAAAAGGGCTACAAAGTATCGCTGAAAATCTTTTTATGTATTAATTTAGTTTTGAATTAAAATTACTTTAGCCTAATCAGTGCTGTATTTGGCTTTTATAAAAAGAAATTGACTACAAAATAATATAAGAAACATCATTGGAGGTAATATGTTTTCAATAACAAAGATAAACACATCTGTTACAATCCCACTAGAGCGATTTTGATTGCAATTTTTTTTTTAAACTGTCAAAGACATGCTTACACCTCAGTACTTTCATTTGTCACAAGATGTGCATGCATGTCAATAGTTTAGTGTATAAGATCTTTATAATTATAATTAAAAGAAAAAATAAAATCTTTATTAAAATTTTGAAAATGTATATGTAAATTCTATTGCAGAAATATTGTTAATACTTTCTATAATTTTTAACAGATTTTTGTTAATATTTAAGTTTGTTTATTTTTGTTTCAGGAACATGCAGTTACTATGCCTACAACTTGGGTAATGGCTTGTGCTTATGCTCCATCAGGAAATATGGTTGCTTGTGGGTAAGTTTTTTTTAAATATAGATAGTCCTCCACTTATGATAAGTTCAGTTTTAAAAATTTCAAACCTTACTGTTTGAAGTTGGAAATGCCAAAAGAGGAAAGTGCATTGGGAAAGACTTAGTGATTTCCTAAATCACTAAGTCTTTCCCAATGCATTATTCATTACATTTTGAAAAGCATCAAAATCAACCAATAAAAAATGCCTGCAGGCTGACAATCTGCAATCATTACAAAATATTATAATTTTCTTAATTAATAATTTCTAAAAATAATTCATTACTTCACAGCATGGCATGTTTATAGACTGTGAATAGTGTTCTAATTACTGAAAACTAGTAAATGATGAAAATTTATATAAATTTTTAATTCTCTCAAAATATCAATCATAAATCAGCAATTACTAAGGGGATACACGCAATCCAAATAATCACAATGTACACAACAGATGGTGGCACCATAGCGTAAAATTAAAAATAATTATTAATTTGGCAGTTAATTCAAAAATAAACCATTAAGGGAAGTTTGGCTGTTTGTGATTATTCTCTCAGAATATTTTATTTTATAATATTTCTCTTGCAATATTTAATTGCTTTATTGTAGTATGATGGTTTTTATTATAATAATAGAATTAAAATAATATTCAAGAATATTGGTTTATTTTATAATTCTAATTATTATATGTTAAATTCTTTTGTGTCAGTTAAACAGCATATTACATGCAATATATTTGTAAACTGTACTGAAATTTCATATAAATATTTTTATAATAATAATTTCAAAAAGGTTTGGTTGCTTATACTGACATCTATCCTTTCAAACTTACTTTGTGTGAATGTTGTTTCTTTACTTTTCTAACACTAATACACTAACATTTTCTTACAGAAAAAAAAAATAAATAAATAAAAATAAATAATAATAATAAAAATAAAAATAAAATTTGTATTACTAACATAGTTATAGGTTTCTTACTAACATCTTGCCATCTTAACCTCTCTTTTTACTAACGTTATCCTAGTTTCCTTTCACTTACTACTTACTGGCACTACACTGTAGGTTTAGGTACTTGCTTTAGTCATCATATAGGTTTTGTTTAATAGGTACTTTGCACTTTATTTTTTTTCCTTACTCACTTCCCCTATTCCAGCTCCCTTAGTAATCTTTTTGAGTGGAAAGGGGCATTCTCTTTAGCCACCAAGCTTACCTTACAAAAAAAAAAATAATAATAATAATAATTTTATAAATGTATTAGCATTACTTTATTCTAATTACTTTAACTCATATATTTTGATTTAATATGTAGAAATAAAGTTATATATATAAAAAAAGCAGATTTCATTCTAGGATTGAATAGGATTATATCACTATCTTAACCTGGCTTTAAGTACTATGGTCAACTAAATATTATATTTGTTTTGGATGGAAATATTTTACTGCAACCTTCATTTAAAAAGCCATTCTCAACCTGCGGCTCGCCAAGCTTTTACATGCGGCACGGAAGCACAGTCATAAATTTAATGAAAGCACAGAATTCTTCTTCCATGTGCAAAAAAAAAACATAAAAAAATAAAAATTCTGATATTAAAAATTTTTTTTTTAATTTTTAATATCAGAATTTTTAGAATTAAGATCAAGAAAAATTAGAATTTTCCTAATTTGCTAAGCCCTTCCTGATGCACTCATAAAATTTTACAATACATGAAAAAAGCCAAGGGGGAAAAATCTTGTGATTTAAAATTCCATGCTTTCACCAATAGGGAAAAGAAATTTTTTTTTTTATAATTATGCATTTACAAAAAAAGCTTATCTCTTTGCATTACTTTCCCGTGTGTATAAAAAACAATTAAATTTTTAATCATATTTGGAAAGGACAACTTTTGATAAATTTCTTCATTCTTAGATACTACAATAAATTCTTCATTTGATTTTACATTTTTATTTAAATCATTAAGTTGGTAAATCATTATGAAAGCTGTTCCAGCGTGCAGTTATCTTCTTATTTTATATATACTAAAAAAATTAAAACAATTTCTCAAAAAAGCAGAAATATTTTTTCAAAACCAATTTGAATTTATTTTTTTGTTTGTTTGTATCAAAAATGATGTTTTTGTTAATTCTTGCACATCCCCTTGCAATAGACTAACACTCCACAGTTTGGAAAACACTGATGTATGGCATTCATGAATTGAGAAGTTAAAAATTTTTTTTAGAAGTCAGGCATTCTTTACATGACACCAACCAGTTGCCAAACTGCTGATCTGCATGTTATGGCCCGCTTAATATTAGCAAACAAATGTTTGTGGCCCAGGAAAAAAAAAATGTTGAGAATTGCTGATTTAGAAGAAGAAAAAGCATTTTCATATTAATCTATTAAAGTCTTATGGAAGTGGAATAAAAAAACAATAAAAGACACAAAAAAATTCAATCCTAATTTACTCAATGCTGATCGGTTTTTTGCATTTATTTGTTGAAAATATGTGCTTCTGATGATGGGTCTCTAAAGTTTATGATTTGTGAAATTTGTTTTTAAATTCTGTTTTAAAAATAGAAAATTTGAATGGATTGTATTAGTGGAATTTAGATTATTTTTCATCAGATCTTATCTATTTTATTTTTATAATTTTATTTCAGTTTTGGGATGTGATAAATTTATTTTTGTAATTTTAAGTAAAACATAAAATTTTAATATGATGAGTTCTAATATTCATAAAACTGAAAAAATGTTGCCAATAATACAAAAATATTTGTTAATTCTATTAAGATAAACAATAGTGTTATTTTATTTGTTCATTTATTGCTTTATTTTTACTGATAATTAGGTAAAATATGAGAAAATCCTAATGTAAACAATTTCAGGCTATTAAAAGAGGTGGCACTTTTTTTATGGTTTTCATATATAGTATGTTTTTGGTTATAAATTCGAAAATTTATAAAAAATTAAAAGATTATTGAAATGAAGGATAATCATATTAATAAATATATTTTATTAGAAAAAATGACAGTATTACTATAATAAATTTATGTTATTTTTCAATTAATTATATGATGGAACTTAATTAATGAAAATTTGCATAACACTTGGTTTTTTATCGATAGTTTTTTAAAATATGATCCAATTTCTTTATTTGTAGCTTGTTTTATTCATAAGGTTTGCCTCTATCAAAAAATAACAAATATTTCATTGGATGGCTAAGATTTCATACAAAAAAAAATCTTTTGTTCTGTTATTCATTTATTCTTTTGTAAATCAACTGAAGAGGATCAAGAAATTGGTCAAAAATGTGTTTGATGTTAAAGTTTTATTTAATATAGAATTGCTTAATTACTGCAAGTAGTGCTAGAAACTGAAATTAAAGTACAGGTTGACTATCAAAAATCTGGCAATCAATATTCTGGTTCCATCAGTTTTTCGGCATGAATGTTGGAGTGCATTTTTAAATTTACTACATTGGGAAGCCATTGTTTTCTGGAAGTGCTGTTTATGTTTTGACGAACCTGTACTCCAGAATCAGATGTTTGGTCATGCTTGCAATCTGGGTTGCCAGATTGGCTTTTTTGACACCAAATACAGTCTTTTTGTCTTTTTTTAGACATGATTGTTGTTAGAAATTTTTTTTAACATTTTGGCGTTTTTTCTGTTTTTTTGTTTATTGGCATTATATAAAATCTTTTAACTTTTTTCGAGGTTACAGTAACAAATTAAAATTTTGCAGAACTATTTTATTTAGTTGAATTGACATTCTGTAGAACTACAGTCTTTTATGTAGTTATTGAACATTAAAATTTCATTTGCTTTTCATTTATAGTTTAATTTTATTTCTCTTTAAAGCATTGTACAAGTAGTCCTTTTCTGTTAAATGTATGCAGCACATATATATATGCACATCAAAAATCTGGCAGTTCTCAGGATCCAAGGTTGCAGGATTTTTGATGATCAACCTGTATTTTAAAATGATGAAAAACATTGGATGTTTAGAATTTCTATTGAAATTGTTGTATACAATATTAATATAATGAAAGATATAATTATTTAAAATTCTTGTTTTAGCTCGATTAAAAGATTTCTTTAAAAATTATTCAAAGTTAATAAGGAATTTTTTGTATAATTGTATTTTAAGGAATTTTTTATACAATTGCAATACTATTTGGCAATATTAAAGATTAAAATATGTGAAATCAGATTAAGTATGCTGATTACTCTTTTCAACACTATGCCATTATCAGTAACCATTGAATGATAAAAAAAATTATTTCTTTTTGGCATATAATTTTAAAATTTCTCTGCTGATGAGCAAATGTTTTTAGAAATTTAGCCACCAAGCTTTCCACACAAAAGAAAAAGAAGAGCAAATATTTTTAATACTCAAAGTAGTCACTAAATATCAAAATAAATTTATCAAGTAGAAAAATATTGATTATTGGACAAAAGTATTGATATTTCAGAAGTATCAGAGTACCAGTTGCATTCTTATGTATGATGCTTTTAAGGCTAAAGCATAATCATTTAGGATTGCATTTTTTTATACTGGAAAATCTTTTTACAATCTCTTTGAGAAAGCTATTGTCTTTTATGTGTTAGACAGACTACTAATAGGATAATTCTGTTAAGGGTATGACAAACTACACATTCAATGAGTGTTCTGCACCCACAGTTTTCACATTATCTCTAAAAATGTCCATTAGTTCTTATCTGATATTATTTTATTAATTTCATGGTAATGAACTACTAATAAAAAAGCCAATTTATTAGAATAAACATTTGTTAGTTAAAAAAATTCTTGTTGTTTTAAAAGAAAACAGAACATTTAAACAATACAACAAAACTTTTGAGCAATACTTATTATACGAATAGAATATAACCACAGATAATTTCACATCCAGTGGACTTACAAAAAAATACAAAATAACACTCACCAAATATCCATTCAGATATCAATACCAACAGTTCAAAAGAATAAATGTCAGAATTTCATTTACTAATTTTCCATAAATACAAAATACAAAGTCCTTCAATGTAAAAAAAAATTAAAGTTTATTAGATGCTAACTTCATATACTAATAAGTACATAGAAAAACTTATTAAATCATCTCCAGTTCACACGAAAGATAGAATATTGAACAGAATAACAAAATTCAAAAATTTTTAACAGAAGAGGTTTTAATAATTGTCATATGACACAATTGCAAAAGCAAGCAGAAAAATCTTTTTGGATTTTTATATGGAAAAGGAATTTAAATAGGAATTTAATTCAAACTATTAACTCAAATTGATTCAAACTGATTTAATTCAAACTTCTAATATATGTAATGATGGTTTATGAAGCTGAAAACATTATTCTGTATCTTTATTGAAAAATCTTTTCTACCAATGTTTGCTTGATTTGTACTTTTGAACTCTGACAGCTAAAATTGTTACAAAGACATTGATAATTTTGAGATTTCAACAAAAAGCTGTATAAAATTAAATAATGGAAAAGTTGTGTTATCAATGCATTGATTTTCAATAACTTTAATATCTTAAACTTGAAAAAATTTATAAATTAACATTTTTTAATATAGCTGATTTTAAAATATTTATTTTTTAATCAAAATTTATTAATTTTATAGGTAGCAGCAGCAAAAGTTCAAGAAGTTCGAGAAGTTACTCGAATTGAGAGGATTGGTGCGCATTCTCATATTCGTGGTCTTGGCTTAGATGATTGCTTGGATCCAAGACCAGTAAGTATAGTTTTAAAATATAATATACTACACTACTATTTTCACTTGTAAGATGGCAACTATTGGGCAGGAAAGAAAACAATAATAATTGCATTTGTTTTTTAAAATAATAAATATTAAATAATTACTGACTGTAAACAAAATATTAGTTTTTTTACTAACCTTTTTCAATACCCTTAAACCAGAATATTCATCTAAATATTTAGATAATTTAGATTCAAGACTTATAGCTATTTCTTCGACACTAAAAAATAAAGTAAAATATATGAAAATGCATAATATGCTATAATTAAATATAAATCATCAATTTCAAATAAATTATTGTGAATAAAATAAATTAATCAATTATAAGTAAATTATTTTTCACGTTTCAAAAATAAAAGCAAAATAATAAATATATACCTTTAAAATTTCAAGAGGTAATACTCAAATAGAAGGTAAAAATCAAGGATTTTTAGGCTGTATTAATGGAATTTTAATTATGGTAATGCATTATTGTGATTTTATGTATTAGTTAAAAATAAACCAAAAAATTAAAAAATATATAGAAGTATAAAATTTAATAAAAGTTTCATCAAATATTTTTTTAACTTTATGTAATTCTTAAAAAATTTAAATAAATTATTTGTAAAAATAAAAAATTCCATTAAAAATCATGATTTTTAAATTTTATTAAAATAATAAATTTGGAAAGTGCATGATGGAATCATGGAATAGATAAATATATGTAATTTAATTAAAATAATGTACAGTATCATTTGCATCGACATTTCTGTCTTGTCAGTAAAAAAAAAACTTACAAAACAGAGCACTTAAGCAAAAAAAAATTCATTATTATTAAAAACATTTTCTGTAAGATGCTTGCTTTCTTCAATTATTCTGAACATATCTCTAATCAGATCTGTTCAGAATGGTTGAAAAGTACAAACATGTTATCAAAAGCATTTCTGATAATAGATAATTTTTCTTGATTGAGTTCTGTTGTTTTGTGAGTTTTCTTTTAATGTACAATATAACCTTGATTAATTTGGTGCATATTATTTAATTTATGAATTGTCAAAGTATAATATACAGAATGACTAAAATTAAAGAGGAGGTGAATCCAATAGCCAAGGATCTGTTGGATCAAACTCTGACAGATTTGGTGAACACACTTCCCAAACTATGGGAATGAAAAGCTGGAAACTGAGATTTTATATTGCGCCACCAGATGATGTGAATATAGACTTTTGGTATTAAAAACTTCCTGTTGTTTTAACGCACTGTCTAAATATGCAGTACAATTGTTGTGTACCACAGTGCTCAGCCACAACAAATAAGAGTAAAAGATTAAAATTTCATTCTTTTCCAAAAAACAAATCACTGAAGAAGCAATGGATACAGAAATTGAAAATTGGAAAAAAAATCAGTAAATCCATTAAGGTATGCAGTCTACATTTTACATCTAAGGATTACACAATAACATCTCACGGTAAATGTCTAAAATGTAAATTTTTTGAATGATAAATTCACAAACTGTAACCTTTCAAAATATTAGAAATGTTTGAAAAGCTTAAAATTATTAACACAAATAATTTTCAATCAATTTGTTTCAATTTATTTCTAAAAACAAATTTTAAAATATGAAATTAAAAAAAAAAAAAATTGCTATTTATTTTATTTTTCAAGAGAATGGAAAATATTAAAATCATCTAGTGTACCTTCTATAAGACTGCCAAAACATAGCCATGATATATCGCCAAAAAAGGCATGTAGGATTATAAAGAGAGAGAATTTAACACTCAACGATAGTAGACATAATTCTAGTTGTAGTAACAGTGCTGGTGATGATAGTAATTTAAACAATTCAAACAACCCAATAGTAAGTAGTGAAAAATTATTTCAGCATTTAAAATTCTCATTTAATTTCATCAATTTTACTTTAGTTGTTAAAACTTTCTTCTTTTAAAGGTTGATTTCATACATGATTATGATATACAGAAGGAATCAACCCTGACTACAGCAGTACAAACAGAAAATAAGCAAACAGTTTCTAGAACATCTCAAACAACTTTTCATCACAGCTCATGTCATTTCAGCATCTGGATGATAAAACTCTAAAGCATTTTTGTGTTTTAAAAACAAAACAGTTTCAAGTTTTATATTGTTTTTTATGTGGTGACAGATATTTTACTGTTAAATTCAAACATCTTTTATCTGAATATATCCAAATTGTATTGACATTGTTCAAATATCAACACAATCTATCTTATGTTACAATTAGTTATTTTGGAATAGATGTAAAGTGTGTATGGAAAATTTTTAAGTTATGGACAATAAGAATATTTACAGCCCTAAAACACATTGATTTTTTTCAAATGTTAAAATTAGATCCAAAGAAAGGGTATTATACAACTATTATAGATTGCACTGAAATACCAATACAGAGAAGCAATGATCCCATTATTCAGCAGACCACATTTTCCATATACAAAAACCGTAATACATGGTACCTGGTTAACGACGGTAATCCTGGAACGGATTACCATCGTTAACCAAAACTGTCGTTATCCAAGGCGCAATTCCCCATAGGATTTAATTGAAAATTGATTTCACTATATGCAGTAATCGACTTTGTTTTGCGTCTAATGTTGCCAATTTGTTGCTTAGCATTACAAATTCGTCGGAGGTGGATACGCCAAATAAAAATTCCATTGCCTTTCCTACAAAATCTATAAGCTCGTTTAGCTCGAGGGAGCATTACCATGGCTTTTAGACTACTTAAAGTTCTCTTAAATTCTCTGACTTTTTCTCTTAAGTATCTGACTTCTCTTCGAGTGATACTTTGTGATGGGTAGATCGCTTCATCATCATGTTGGTTTGGAACCCCAATTATTTGTTCCAGAAAATAGACATGTCGTTCTAAATTATATAACTGTTGTTCCAATGAATCGAACGAAATGTCAATAACTAAGATCCAGCAGCTAGTAGTTATAAGGAAGTTTCCTTGATGAAGAAAGGCGATTCCTTTCTTTAATGCCGTAAAACGAAATGTCAATAACTAAGATCCAGCGGCTAGTAGTTATAAGGAAGTTTGCTTGATGAAGAAAGGCGATTCCTTTCTTTAATGCCGTAGGTTCTTGTATCAGAGATGAGTAGGATATCAAAATAAAGCTCATCACAAATAGTAAAACAGCCATGATTGTTCGAGTAGTATTCTCCTGGAAATAGGAGAAAAAGTATTAGTTTACGATAAGCAATCAGTTAAAAATGGGTTAGTAGATAGCCAATGTCTAAAAGGGTTATAAGGCGATTCCTTAACTGAGGTACTGACTGTATTGATACCTAACCAACCTAATTGTTCTGTTAAGCTCTCTACTGCAGGATCTGCCCTTTGTCGAGTGGAAGTGGGTAAGACCCATGGAAGGTCTGGGACTGGGCCTCTGCTCCGAAGCGCATATCTTTGCGTGGGAGCGACAGGTGGCTCCGGCTTGAGTGTATGTTCCACCCCGGCCTGAACAGGGGTTGGTACCCACAGTTCATCCCAGAAATATTCTGTATCTTCGGCATCAATTTCGCGATCAACCTCTGTTAACTCTGGAATTTTATCTGGCTTTTGCTCTTTAGTGTCTGAAGGTAATGTTTCATCGAAAAGTGGTTCTTCATAAATAGCTGGTTTTAGGCGATTAGCGTGCACTTGTTGTTTCTTTTGAGTTTTGATGTGTTGAATCTCAAAATTTACTGGACCAAGTTGTTTTATAATCCTAAAGGGTCCTGTCCACCTAGGAGCTAATCTGTTTGAAAACTCTGGTTTCCACCTTAACAAATTTACTATATCTCCTACACGGAACGAAGATGCTTTCGATTGCTTGCGGTTATGTGTTGCTTTTCGTTGGTGTGGACGAACGGTCTCTCGCATTGGCTGACGCTCGTTACCAATCTGTACTGTCTGTATCATCTCCGATTGTGGAGGTACTAATTTACTTTTAGGCA